>JAAVUH010000112.1:0-239290 GCA_014899045.1 Fusarium palustre | reverse complement strand
GTGAGGATATCGAATACTATCGTGACCCTGCCCACCGAGGATACTTGAGCCACCAGCTTGCGCCAGGCGAATCGCCCAGTTTATACTTCAGGGTTCCTGGCGTGCACAAGATTAAGAGCGAGGTTAAGAAGGAGAAGGCGGCCACGGAGGAGACTCTTTTCTAAGAGTTGGGTGGGGGTATGCCTGCCATGCATGTTGATGAATTGTATTATAATGACCGAGTATAGAGACTTGGATGTGAAAACAAGCAATGTACAACCAATTGAAACTCTTAGACTGAAGCTGTTTATTCAATCTGATAAATGCATCGATCGATATTGAATATGAATCAGCCACAGTTTGACTGACACTTTGTGGCGTTGCCAGTACCTAACATCCCTTTTAGCCGTTACAGGACATGACTTGGATGGAGATGCACATGGAGAAGTGGGAAGCGAGAGGGAGGTACGTACCCATCCATGACGCTCCACAACAGCTCCGTCCGGACGCCGAGTTAAGGTCATGTCGCAGACCCAGACCCAAGTCTTCTCCACTTGGAATGACTTCACCAACCTCCCGGTTGCCTCTCAATTCGCGTGTATTTCGTCGCTAGGGTTGCTGTACGGCTTATTGGCTTTGCTTCAGCTCTTGTAGTCGCTATTTGTTACATCGCAGGCTCGCTATCGCGCATCCCAGACCATTGCGCTGCATAGCCTCTCTCTTTCACGGCCTCGATTACGGGTCGCCTACTACGTACGTTGGACGAGACGACGGATCTACATACAACGGCTCCACGAGTTATCGCGACTCAGCTGATCGACATCGGCAAGACTGGCACGCGCCGCAGGATAGCTTTACATTACAACAAAATACACGGCACACAAAGTCACAATGTCTCTGTTTGGTTCATCGCCGACTGAGGACAGCCCAGTCCTGAGCTCGCCTGGTCCTGCTCGACGTGGTGGTGCTGGTCTCTTTGATGAAGAGTCCTCATCTAAACCATCCAACAGTCTCTTCGCTGATGACGATGACTCCCAAGATTCGCCTTGGGATATGCCTACCCCGCGCAAGCAACAAAGCCGTGCCGACCTCATCCGCAGCCTCCTCGCCGGTAGCGACGTGCCCGACAGCTATATCGAAATCTTCGATACAGTAGTGCGCGAAGATGGAAGCGGGGGTCAGGTCACTTCCGGAGGTATCGCAAAGCTCTTCGCTACAGCCAGGCTCGGAGCCGATGCTCAAGCTCGCATCATGTCCTTGGTCGCTCCGGGCGGCGGGGATATCAAGCTAGGTCGAAACGAGTTCAATGTGCTGCTGGCCCTGGTCGGCCTGGCACAAGAAGGCGAAATCATAAGTCTCGACGGTGTTGATGAGCGACGAAAACGTAAGTATTGATTCATATTTCTTCGATTCGTTCTTCGCATGAAAGAATTCGCGTCATGTAAATGACTTTTCTTGCCAAGGCTTACAAGCTGCGTTATCATCTGGTCCATGCGATACCATGTCACATCAGTGCTGGCATATGCCCCCCGGTGGTTGGTGGGGACACTACTCGATGCAGCTAATAACTCATTTCCATCACAGGCCTTCCGCAACCCAAGCTCGCAGGTCTCACTGCAGAGCCCATCCTACCTCCAGTTGCTGAACTTTCTGCGAAACCTCCTCAGACGCCTCCCAAAGATAATCCTCCTGAACAACAGCAAACTCCGCCCACGCATCCGCAGCCCAAGCAATTCCGTCCAGCCATGGAAGACCCTGAAGACGACCCATGGGGCAGCCCCGATATGCACAAGACCCACGATCACGGTCCAGCTAAATCCAATGGTGCCCAGCGTCATAACACGAATGGCCATGCCAGCTTCAGCCAAACACCTCCAACAACAGTGATTGATGCTCCTCCTCTGGCTCATGTCGCGTCGCCTCCTACGACCTCGCCGAATAGTCGCAGACAGCCCAGCACCAATTCAGTAACTGGACCTGCTGGATGGGGATACTTTGATGGAACCAATCCCACCGTAGGCGGCTTTGGCGAATCTCCAACTGCTGCTGCTGTTCAGAATCCCTTCGCCACCGGTCCTACAGCGACCCCCAACATGCAGCCTCCTCCAGGTCTCCCACACCATGCGAGTAGCGGTAGAGTCAGCCGCGGCGCCGAAGAAAAAGTTATTGTTACTCTTATGCCAGAGAAGGAGGGGGTCTTTATGTTTCAGCACCACAACTACGAAATCTCAAGCGTGAGGCGTGGCAGTAAGGTTATTCGCAGATACAGCGACTTTGTCTGGTTATTGGATTGTCTGCACAAGAGATATCCGTTCCGCATCTTGCCGCTACTACCACCCAAGCGCGTAGGCGTAAATGGCAGCCATCTGTCGAACGATGGCGCTTTCATCGAGAAGCGAAGAAGGGGGCTAGCACGATTCTTGAATGCCCTCATCAGACATCCCGTTCTTAACCAAGAACAGCTTGTTGTCATGTTCTTGACCGTTCCCACAGTAAGTCTTTCATGTCTCGGCGTACAAGCCAACTGCTGAAGCTAATATCAGCACCAGGAACTGTCTGTGTGGCGTAAGCAAGCTACTATTTCTGTTCAGGATGAATTTACTGATCGAGCACTACCACCTGGTCTGGAGGATTCTTTGCCAGCTGAACTCGAAGAGCTGTTCTCTCGAACACGCA
Organism: Fusarium palustre; assembly: GCA_014899045.1. Taxonomy (NCBI): domain Eukaryota; kingdom Fungi; phylum Ascomycota; class Sordariomycetes; order Hypocreales; family Nectriaceae; genus Fusarium; species Fusarium palustre. Next base: position 236,635 of record JAAVUH010000112.1, on the reverse strand, counting down.
GTGGTGTCAAGCGTTCCGCTGAGCTTTACATCAACGTCTGCAATATCATGGATCGTCTTGTGAAGCGAACCGAGGGCGTGGCTGCTGACCATGCTCGCATTGCCATGTCCCTAGCCTCGCTTACTGAAACTTCCGAAGACACATACTCGACAGACACTAATGAAGTTCCTTTGCTCAACGACGGGCTTGTCGCCATGAGCAAACACCTAAGAACCTGTCAAGCCTTGATGGAGGACGAGAGCCGTGGTTGGGACGAGGGTGTGCTAGAAGATCTCAAGCGCCAACGAGATGCTCTTGTAAGCGTACGGGAGTTGTTCGAACGACGGGAAAGACTTGATAAAGACAATATCCCTTATCTGGAGCGAAGAATTCAAACCAACGAAAGCAAACTTGCCAGCCTGCGAGCTAAGCCAGAAGGCATGGTCAAGGCTGGCGAGATCGATCGCATAGCGGAAAACATCATCAAGGTAAGTTGTCTCTCGAAACCATTATTGGCAGATGATTAACCAAAAACAGGACAAGGAATCAATTGTCCAGCAACACAACCGCTCCATTTTTGTCAAGGAATGCATCCGTGACGAACTCAGCACCTTCCAGTCAACGCAGTACCTCGTGAGCCGATGGAACCAGGACTGGGCCGGCGAGCGAGTCAAGTATGCCGAGATGCTTGCAGATAATTGGCGAAGGTTGCTTGATGAACTTGAGGGCATGCCGCTGGGCGACTAGAATGTGCCAGAGAGCCACCGAAGTTCATTTCAAACAGCGATCGATGCTTCTGACGCATGGAACGAACTGCATTGGATAGACGTCAGGTGGTAATTGAATTCTTCAAGAGAAGAAGGGGAAACGATGGTTTCTGTTGTTTGTCTTTTTTGAAGTTCCTGTTTGCGTTTAAAATGTGTCTTTTTTGTATCAAGATGGGGAGTGTTGTACATGGATTGGAAGAGAGATGGAAGTTGGGGGTCAGGGAGAAAGAAGCATGAAGATATGTGCTCGATACCCTTCATTCATTTTAGTTTTGAACTTATTTCATAATAGATATCATGGCTGTTGTGTATATACAGGCCTTTACTCGATGAGCATGCTACACTCTACGCATAGTGAAAACAGAATGGCCGAACAACCGCTTATCATCAAATCTTCTATTATCATTTCACTTTTTGTCTTGTCCTATCATTTACCAAGTAAGGTATGTATCCCGCCAAAAAACCGTATTTACCACTGATCTGTCACAGCACCGTGGGAAGCATCACCGACCAAGCGGGCATACTTGGCCAACACACCCCTCGTGACACGGGGCGCAGGAGGCTTCCACTCGCTGCGTCGCTTCTCCATCTCCTCGTCAGTGATGTCGACATCGATTCGGTTGTTAATCGCATCGATAGTAATCTCGTCTCCGTCCTTGACCAGAGCAATAGGACCTCCGACCATAGCCTCAGGCACGACGTGACCTACGATGAAACCATGAGAAGCACCACTGTATCGTCCATCGGTGACGAGCGCCAGGTTGGAGAGACCAGCACCCATGATAGCAGCGGAAGCCTTGAGCTGCTCGGGCATACCAGGTCCACCCTTGGGACCCTCGTAGCGGACGATGACGACAAGGTTACCGTCGGACTGCTTGATCTCGCTTCGGTTCAGAGCGCCGTTGAGCTCCTTTTCGGTGTTGAAGACACGGGCCTTACCGGTGAAGGACAGACCCTCCTTTCCGGTGATTTTGGCGACGGCACCGCCGGGAGCAAAGTTGCCCTTCAGGATGCGGATGTGGCCGGAGTCCTTGATGGGGTTTTCTAGAGGACGGATGATGTCCTGGCCGGGGTCCAGACTGGGCCAGTCCGCGACGTTTTCGGCGAGAGTCTTGCCGGTAATGGTCATGATGCTGCCGTCGAGAAGACCGCGGGCGACGAGCATCTTGATGACGGAGGGGGTACCGCCAACCTTGTAGAGATCCTCCATGTAGTACTTTCCACTGGGGGCGAGATCAGCGAGGAAAGGGGTGCGGTCACTGGCGCGCTGGATGTCGTCAATAGTCAGGGGAACGTCGGCTGTGTTAGCCATGGCGAGGAAGTGAAGAACACCGTTTGTTGAACCGCCGAGAATCATGGTCAGCACGAGAGCGTTCTCGAAAGAGGCTCGGGTCATGATGTCGCGAGGACGAAGGTCTTTCTCCATGGTAGTTCGGATGACCTGGGCAGCACGCTCACACTCGCGACGCTTCTCAGGAGACTCGGCAGGATAGGAAGATGAGCCAGGCAGAGTCAGACCCATGGCCTCGATAGCTGTGGCCATGGTGTTGGCTGTGTACATACCACCACAAGCGCCAGCGCCGGGACAAGCATGCTTCTCGATGTCGTCCATGACATCGGAGCTCTCGCGACCAGGCTCACCGGGGTTTGTCTTGGCGTGCAGACGGCCGTAGTTGAAAGCACCCGAAGCTTCGTAGCAGGTGCTGATGTTGATGGGCTTCTCGAGAAGGTTAGAGTGACCCTTGCGGATGGTACCGCCGTAGATCATGATGAAGGGGCGGTTGTGACGAGCGGCGGCCATGACTGTACCGGGCATGTTCTTGTCGCAGCCAGGAATGGAGATGTTGGCGTCATGGTGCTGGGCGCAGGTGACGGACTCGATGGAATCAGCGATGATTTCTCGAGTTTGAAGAGAGAAGCGCATGCCTGTAGGATGATTGAATGAGTGAGATTGTTATGTTATGTCTGGTGAGTCTTTACTTACCCTCGCCTCCCATGGTGATGGCGTCGGATACACCGACGGTGTTGAACTGCCAGCCGATCATGCCCTCCTTTTCGATGGAGTTCTTGACAATCTGGCCAAGATCGAGGACTATATATTCATTAGTACGTTTTCCCTTGATGACATATCTTATATGTGTCACTCACGATGGGTGCTGCGCAGGCTTGTTAGCATCTCATCGTGATGTGCAGATTCAGTTTCCTTTTAGACTCACTTGCAAGGATTTCCTTGCCACCAGACGGTAGCAACGCCGACCTGGGGCGCGTTCTTCATTGTGTGCTGGTCCTTGACGCCAGCTCCGTACAGCATAGCCTATAAGTCGAGCATTGTCAGTGTTGAACAGTGAGCTTGAGAGACATAACGCACCTGAGCTCCGGGGTAGTCATGCTCGCGGGTGATCTTTGTAGACCAACGGTTGAGAGCTCCGCCGGGAGGAAGGCAGGGGAAGGGGATGTAGTCGCTTGACTGCTTGGGATCGTGGGTGACTTGGTCCGCCATGACGATGGTTGATTAGGAGAGTATGCCTCCAGTCTGCAGAAGTAGCTGTAGTATGGGTATTATTCAGACGGCCAGTGATCTAAAGACCAGAGTTAGTAAGAGCACAAGTGACACTTTGCAAAGAGCGATGTCGGAGAGAGAGGAAGATGAAAAGATGAAGTTGAAGTTGAGTTGCAAGAAACATGAGACGACAATCATAGCCAAGTAGGGATTCCAACCCCACGCGCAGAGCGACTTCACTGACCTTTGGGGGTCTCTCAAGGTGAGAGTCAGGCCCGAACCGAGAGAGAAAAGTTGACCAAAGACAAGCGTTGGATTTGACAAGAATTGTGGTGCGAGTTGCAGTTGCAGATGCCGAAGAGCGGAGAAGCCTCTTTTTTTAGTGCTGGTATGAGGGGAAGCTGGGTGTAAGCGGAATTCCCCTGAAGGTCTCTCTAGATGGTCGAGAAAATGGTCAAGATTCTTGTTACTCTTGGAAAGTTGAAGGAGAAGAAGACGGCTTTCAGTGATGACGTTGATAATGTTGATATTTGCACTGGGAGTGACAGTGATGGCAAATGGCAGCTCTGAATCACTGACTGCAACTTGAATATTACTATAGGAACAAGATAAGTAGGAACAACAATCAATTGTTGATCTGAACCGAGAAAAGCTGCCATTTTAAAGTCGCCATTCACCTCGTTCCCTCATCTCTTCCTTCGCTGCAACCTTTTCCGGACCGAGCGAGTAAACTCGGTAATAACGTCACGAGAACTACTTCTCTTTTTCTATACTTGATATCCCTCTCCATTCAACCCCTCATCAAGGTTGATCATCATACTAGCTACTACATAACATGAGCTACTACTGTAGCTGTCGAGGAGGAGTCCACTTCCCGATTAGTTAGTCTAGTACAAAGCTGATGAAACCTAACTATAACCCCGCACATTCAAGCTTGGCCGAATGTACACTACCAATACCAGCTCTTTCTTTAGCAAGCAATTACGGGTCTGTACAGCTCCTTCAAAGTAGGTAGAGAGAGTTATGTGCTATAATACAGTAACTGTCTAATGACAAGAGGAAGTAGACAACGGAATGATTATTACCTAGGTTAGATCAAATGAGATCATCTGGAGTGTGAAACAATAATGTCACAGCTACAGTCGTGACTTGGAGTAATTCTCACGATAACTTCATTGTCAAGCATCGGGTCAACTGTCACCCCAAAAACAGTCCCCGGCTAAAAAGCAAAGGTCAGAAATCACGTTTTTATCCATCGACGCCTTTTTTTTTTGACTCGGTGATTTACATTCATCAGCTCCACAGACAGACCCAAAGAGACCCATTCATTCTTAATGCACCTTCAGTCCGGGTCCAACTCCGTTCTCTCCACCGGATGCCCCGAACCTCGGATCGGATATCTTTGCGAGTTTCGGTTGTGCCCGATCCGAACATGACAGAGCATTATCCAGTCTCTCTGCCGTTGGCATTGTATATCCACAGACTACCAAGGTAGACTAGTGGTTTTGGCATGTTTCCTCTTATTGCTAGTATATTATACATTGCCGGTGATGGGAACATACATATTCATTCACATCTACACATACACATACAAAGTTCAGATACTCGAGTTTCTACTATAACTAACTACAAAGACACATGCCAGGTTAGACATGACTGTGGCCATTCGTTCAATTCATCATCTGCCATTTCATACAAGTCATGGTAATAGCCGGCCCATGCTTTGTTATTAACCGTCCTACTATGGTTAGAATGCTAGGATACACTTCACGCACGTCCAGATGCTCGTCATTGTGAAACAGAGACTCGGAAACGTTTTGAAACCTAACAAGGCACGGATACTCAGCCAAGACATGTACACGTACTCTTCTCTAAACTACTAGGCTATACCATTACAATTCGGGCTTTTGCTGCGAAATGATCTTCATCCCACCTCGCACAGACAAAGTTCGCACGTATCACCCTCTCACCCTGACTTTATGCTCTCTCCTCACGTCACTCGCCTCATGTCACATTGCATTGTGTTAACGAAACAGTAAATGATTCAACGTGAAGAAGATTATCAATTGATACCCGCCAGCTTTTACCGCTGACAGGCTATATCCAATAGGTATTATCCTCCTCCCACAGCCTTCCAAGTCCACTCATGCGGCGGCAGAGACTGGGCGTCCATCCTGAGCTTTGGCTCTCCTTTTCATCACCGTGATTTCATCAGTCCTCAACATCAAAAGAGTTGGACTAGAATGTAAGGAAAATTNNAAAAAAAAAAAAAAAAAAGACAGCAAACGCAAACCAAGCAAAACCCAAAGAGACTCTGAGCCCAAAATACTGAGCTGGTCTGTAACCCCAAGCAAAAGACAAAAATCGGCCTATAGTATAGTAAAGTGTCCTTCTCCATCTGCGACAAGTGCTCTTCATGTCGTGTAGCAAATGCCGTGCATCTACCTCCTTTTTTTTCCTCCGCACAGGATGGTGAGTCCTACCCACTAAACAATACTTGGTTCCTAATAGGCGAAGCTAGAACGGTAAATGCGCGACCTGAAGTGAATGAAAGTGATATGTATCGTGAAAACGAGTGCGGGCGCAAATATAATGCCCATGGCAGAGATGCCGTGTCGCGTGCCTCCCGTAGAACAGAAGCGCACCAAGGTCGTTGGATGAAGCGAATTGCAGAAAGCAAGGGGTATTGTACAATGGATCAAGGCTATGCTGTATTCCCGAGCCCCTGGTTACTTGGTCACGAGGTGAGGATCAAGACAAAGTCAAATTACCCGAGGAGTCCACGTTCAGTGAGCGGTCTGCATCATACCAAAACGCTCCTCTTCCAGCCGTCTCACAATATCCCGATCGCGAGCGGTTCGAGGGTCAGCATCAATGCCGAGGATTGATGAGATCCGTGTCTTGTCATGTCCCTTTTGATAGGTCTGGTTTTGTGCGTCCTTCTCGGCCTGTCCTGGGCTGGAGGTGGGGGTGATGGGTGTCAGAGATGAGGGGCTGCAGCAAGTGCCAGTCTTCCAAGCCTGCTCCAGGACACTGGGAGACGCCGAGGTTCCATACTCGTTGGCGATGGTGGACCAGAATGATGAGCGATGCGAAGAGTAGATGGAGTGAAGGCGAGAAAGATCGACATGCGAGGCGTTGTGGGCGGGAGGCGAAGGCACAACTGCAGGCGTGGGAGCAACTGAACAATCGAGGCGCAGAGGCGGTGTTGTCCTGGGATAAGATGCTGCTCGGTGGAAAGAAGTATGAGGCATCTGAACTGGAACGTCGACAGCAGGCGTGTTATATGACTGGTGGGAAGCAGGAGGAGGGAGAGGCATGCCAGTAGGCTTGGGGAGGATTGACGGTAATCTAGGCACCTCACTAGGGCCAACAATGCTGGGGAGTTGGATGTGGCTAGAGTTGTTGCTGGTGTTGTAGGGAGGAGGGCTATAGCTTCGCATACTTCCACCAGGCGAGGCGGAGCGAGAGACAGTCTCTCGTGCTGGGCTTGGGATGTTCACGTTGTGAGTCTGAGAAATTTCCATGGAGGCGCCCGATGAGACCGAGGCAGCACGTTTGTTACGTCGGTTGCTGCCATGAGAAAGTTGGTGGTAATGAAGACGGCATGCCAGCTCTGTCTTCTTGAGGTGGGCAGCAATGTACTTGTAAGGCATCTTCTGAAGTCGAGTCTGGATGAGATATGACTCCTGCGTTTGGTGTTAGTAACGTTGTCAAGCAGCAACAGTTGAGTTGTGTCATGTTGACTTACCTCCTCGTCACTCCAAGCACGTCCGCCGCCAGTCGATGAAGCCTTGCGGTTCTTTGTGATGCCATAATCGTGGCGGTCCATGGAATCCCTTGATGGGATATAAGGCGTAGGGGCCTGAGCCATCTGATGAGAAGGAATGGCTGAGCTCATTGTCAAGGTAGTCATGAGTGGTCTCGTTCCTGAAAAGTCCACAATGGGTTGTCGTAAAGTCAGATCGAAGAGAGAAAAGAGAGTCGTTTATTTCGATAAGTCGAAAGTCGTCGTATATGCTGGTCTTTTGAGTAAAGTCCAAGCGTGAAGCTGAATCCGATCGAGATAGTTGGAAAGGTACCGAATGTACTGTTTAAGCCAGCGAGATGATTAAACTCGAAAATACAGACACCGGATGGGACAAGTCCTCGGAATGTTGAAAGATGGTAGGATATTGAATCCAAAGAATAGAAGTGAAAACCGAGTGTCGGTTTTTTTGTTGGTGAATAAGATGGTCAAGGAGTGTTGTTAGCAGCCAAACCAGTTGGTCCAAGTTGGTACTGGTAACAGTAATGAGTGTTAGAGCTAACTATGATAGAGAAAGAGTAGCCCGAGAAGTGAAGACAACACAAGACGCGACAGCGTTTCTTGAATGTTGAAAAGAAGAAAAGAAAAGAAAAGATGATGAGTTTGAAGATTGTGAATCCAAAAGATGGAAGAGGGAAGGAGGGAAAGAAGTAGTTTTAGTAGGGGAGGGGCAGTAGATATTATAATCCAGTAAGGTAGGTGTCGTTCCTTCCTTCCCTACCCTCTTAGTACCTGCCTGGGTTAGTAGGTAGGTAGGTAGGTACTAGGTAGGCTACAGGGCGACAGAGGTTTGGCTACAGTGGGATACAGCCCTGGTAAATCGCAAACCCGACTGCGTAGGGACGGCAGAGCACCCGCGTAACGGGGCAGATTGCAACGGCCACGACGGTGGTGATGATGGTTCGGGGCCATGCATGGGGGAGGGATTGAACAGGGTAGAGTGTAGGGGTACCTTACCTTACCTTACTTTACTTTGCTGCACAGGAACAAGAACGGGCACAGGAACAGGAACAGGGGATCTCACCCCCATGTCATGGACATCTTCCACGGGGGGTTTGAGATGGAGGAGGAGGCGTTCCAGGCCTACGCGACAAGGGTCGGGTTGATTGATGTCTTGGCTGCTGAGTGTTGCAACAAGAACAAAACAATAAACTCCTCCTCCAGAACATCGCAGACGGAGCCGGTCGTAGAAGATGATTCATCCAGCATTTGTTGTTTCAAACTCAAAACAAATGCTACTACTGCTTAACCAGACGCTGGGCGCAAGACGAGACTAACTCAAGACAAGAATTGAGACAGATTGGCTTTTTTTTTTTTCTGTCTGAACCCCAGAAGAAAAGAGAGACAGAAAACAATCATCTTTGTCTTATTACGATAAACGCCACAACTACCTACTGTACTCTGTACGTATTGTCCATAGGTAGGTGGTCTTTAAGCCCCATCTCGGTCAGATCTAGCTATGTACTAGAGGTAGGCTAGGTCCCCAACTAAAATGACAGAATAGGCATCTGGAGCGAACTCTTCCGCTGCAAAGAACGCCCGACTTTTTCGTTGACAGGAAGCCCAGGCCAGCACCAGGTAGGCCAGCAGGAGCCTCAAAGCGATCACACACTTGATTAGCTGGTAAAGGTGTCTACTCTAGTCTAACTAGTCTACTGTGGCTCAACTCACCCTTGCCTGGTAAAACGGTCACCACCGCAAGTAGCGTGCTCCAAAGAAGGCATTCAAACAACCATCGAACCCCGTACAACGGACATTGGAAGGGCCTGTGCAAAGTTTTGTAAGCTTTTACGGGTCTTGGCATCCCATCTTTCAAGCTCTCTGTGGGAAGTAGGCCGACCGTTGGAGACAGAATGGATAGTTATACATGCTTCGCGTTACGTACATAGTTGTATTGTTGTGGCAGGCTTGTCCCTGTACTGGCTTCCTGTTGTGGTAACTGTGCCTTTTTCTCTTTCTGTTCCTGACAGCTGGCAACCTAGCCTGGGCATTCCTCTTGATGTCTTCCCTTTTGGACGGCGGGGTCGTGTTGCGTTACATTGACCTCAGCTTCAGGTGCGATGCTGCAAGTAATAACTTGCATTCTTTGTCTTGGCCGCTGTCTACGTCTACACAACAAATACCCCTGGTGAATAGCAAGGGGCTGATATATTGCTTGATTTACTGACGGGACGGTCCCTTGTTTTGATAACCCTTCTAACGTTAGAGTACAGTAGTAGCGGCTTCTAGACTAGACTAAGAAACTAGACTGGGTACATTGTCCATGATCTTCTTGAGGACCGTGGTTAGGTCCCAAGCTGTTGGCTTCCCTTAAGTCCGAGAGCCAAATCTGGTCCGGGCGTTGGCAAGCAAGGCGATCGGATCACTTAACTAACGTACCTAGGTGATTTATGATGATGATTGTTATTGGACTGTGCTGACTGAAGGATCATACTCTTTCATGCTACAGTCCATCGCAGTTCAGTTTCTTCAAAATGTTTAATGGTTCGAACGACAGCTGAAAGAGAGTTTCGTCTGTAGGTACCCACCGAAACAAGTATAGTGGTACAATTACTACTAGACAGTTCATCAGTGGGATAAATTCACTGTCTTTATGGCTTGCACGGTGTTTGGTGGGAGGGCAGGGAGTGAATGTCGTTGACGGGTGGAAACCCTGTCGTCTATCGTTTCGTGATAGGTGGGTGCAAGATATGCCGTCCGCTCCATTAGACGAAGTGCACATACGTACCATCGACGCCTCGATTTACAAATTTGCGGGCCGTAATTTCAATCTGCAGTGATTGTTTTGCACTTTCTTCCATATCAATTAGACTTTAACTTTTCATCTCATCTACTGGTGAAAACGACACTGTACAATCATCTTGCAATGTCTGAAACTGTTGTGGCTGAGGAGGAGGTGGTGGTGGTTGTTTACTCCAAAAACAACTCCAACTTGCAACAACCATAACCATAACTATAACAAAACACTCCTATTACTTACGTATTCATCACCCGTCAGTTTCAAAATACTCTATCCTACCAACTAAACCTCGCCGCTTCTCTTAGCTGCCGCCGTGCCCCAGGCCAGACCCTACAGTAGTAGGTCGGCTCCAACTACAAGATACTGTGGTCAGGGTTCAGGGATCCCCCCTTGAAACCTGCTAGTACACTGGCGTAATTTCAACTCGGACTACTAGACTCGTTATCAGGGACTTAAGTCCAAAAAAGATGGACGTTTGCGAAATCCGTAAAGTCCCGCCTTGTGATTGGTCAATCAAACAACCTCAACTTTCCAAAACATGGATTTTGACACAAAATGTTTTCTTTCCACTACGTAACAAGATCTCTTCTCAGTTTAAGAAAACCGTTCAGAACACGACCAAGGCTATTCTTGAATGGGAACAGAACCTGCCGTGTTGGATCCCAGCCCAAGTAAAGAAACAATCTGAGTTTTGCCTCATAACAGAAACATTTATTCCCCAGGTCGGGCCAGGTCAGGGACGAGGAACTGCCATCAAAGAGGAAACACTTGGTCGTAAGGTGCGAGATCGGTATCCCACCGTTCTTTTTCTCACGCCCGTTCTTTGATCGTCGCTTGCTCCTCCACAGCTGCGGGAATTCTGCAGTTACGGTTACAGTACGGATTGCTACTGCGGGATCTAAAGGTTTTTCATCTACCTATTCTTAGTCACTCGGGACCCTCAGTTCAGTCAGATGTACAGAGTATTATAACCATTACCTATCGCAGTTGCATAGGACCATGATCAACACCTCGAGCGGTGAACCGGCCCTGCGTAGCGAGTGAGGTGGTGGTGGTGTTGTACATAGCAGTTGATCTTCCCAAGTCAACCCTAAAAGATCTTCCGCCTCCATCGCCCCATGCATATTGGCAACCCTGATTAATGAAAGTGTGCACCACGAACTAACTAGTGTCCGATGCATAATGCGTTATAAGGTAGCATCGAATTTATATGAGCACAGTAGTGTAAAGGTCCGACACACGTAATCCCCATCATCAGATTCGTCTGGACATGTACGGTGCGCTACGAGGCAAAACCTCAGTCTTGCTCTGAATGCCTTCAGGCTTTTTCCTCTTCTGAAGTGATGCATACGTCTGACATGTTGGCGTCAAGAGAGAAACACTTTCGACAGCTCGGATCGAAACATTCCCGGTAACCGGCTGCTACTCTGACACTCTGCCGAGCCTGACAGGAGAACTCTTATGAAGCCGGATGGTGGCGGTTCCTGTGTGAGGTGTGCTCTGAAGCAGCGATCAAACACTGTACAGATCCGAAACTCCAAGATCTCAGATTTCCTAGATGTGTTTTTTCGATCGGCTCGGTTTCAAAACTTTACTTAACCTTGACACTCTGCATTTATAGCTTTAATATTATATGTTTCATATGTCTCATGACCAAGAACCCTTCTTTAACTAGTTTGTATCGCCATGTTAAGCATTGTCTAGCTTATGTCTATCTTTTTTAGACTTATTTTGAGCGTCAAATGTTTTGCCCAGTCGCAACATTTTCAGACGTGGAACTTACCTCGGCATCGTTTCACCAGTCTGTGCTTCTTGCTGGTCAAAGCTGTTTATTAGTATCCCGTCACGGGGGCTAGGGCTTCAGGTGAGAGAAACATGTTCTCGAAAATTGCTGTTCTGGCAGGCGGTGTGTCAATGTGGTGAGTGAAGTGCAGCTATCGTGAGCTTCTCCAGTTTTCCAGAGAACACAGCACGGGCAAGACGGCCGGGGATATAAATTCCGCGGTAGTAGTACGTGCGTGCGCAGCCTTGTACTTGTGCAAGGTTCCTTCTAAAATGATAATTTCGTTGTCGTTTTACATTCATTAATGTGTGTAGTCGAAAAACAGTCACACTCCCTGAAGTCAAGTGGCAAGTGGTGTAAGTGTGCGATAGACTTCCTCACCGACATGTTCATCTCATGTCTGTCATATTCCATTAATGCCTCGGTGTGTTTACAGCTCATGACCTGCAGACAGGGCTGGGCTGGACTGGGCTCTCGTTTCAATATTCACCGTTATATAAGGTTGTAGCTTGAAACGTGACCGTAATGTTTGGGAATTTCGCATCACCAAGTTTCCCAGAGTTGCGCTGCCCTACCCAGCCGCCCATGGCTGTGTCAACAAGGGTAGATAATCGCTTGGCCTTACGGCTCCAGAGACGTCCGAATCTTTGAGCAGCGCTCTTTGCAACTGGGGTGGTTTCATGAGCGGCCTACGAGGGGTCGAGGTTTCGAAACGCTGTAGTATGGTGGAAATGGTTGAAGAACCAGTGGGATATGTAAGTGCCGTACAATTCTTGGAGAGAATAGTATAGCTAGTATATATTTCAACCGCATACAACTCTTTGTATTGTATCGTAAGTGAGTGACTGATAATTTCCAACCTGATGCTCTGGACTTCGGAATCTATTTCCCCGGTATATTAAGGCCTGCGGACTTGTCATGTTTCGTTCCGATGGGGGAGAGTGCCCCGTGCTTTGTGCTTATTGAGGTGGGCCGTCAGACCATGCGGATCACAAGCGTGTTTCGTAGTGGTCGTAGTGGGGATCGGCAATGCACTTTTTCGATAGTAGGCTAACGATTGGGCTTTTATCGAACTTCGTATAGTAGTACCGGATCTTCACCACCATGGTCAGAGTGAGGTTTAACCGCTACACTCCTAGGCCAAGATGGAGATTTTTTCTTGTTCGTCCCATGTTAGGTTGGTCAACGGGTCCCTGTCTGCATCAGTAGCATTTAGCCGTTAAAATCAAGGCCTGATGGTGGTCAGCCATTTACCCTATACTAATCTCCTCTACTCACGTCCGGGCTCTTAAGGTAGAATTGTTTGCGTTCTCGCCAAATGAAATGCTAAAGGCGGCTGTATACTGATTTATATTATTTCCTATTCCATTGATCATACTGAATGCATATATTCTCAAAGGTCGGGTTGCGTAGTAGCACTGTATGTCCTGCTTAACTTTTGCCAATTGGCTGAGGCACCGTGATGGAAAATGTTAAGAGTGGCATTTTCAGGCCTGACACCCAAACAAGTGAAAAGTGTCGTACTACATCCCAGAAACACTACGTTCCTTGTATTGGACCATATACTTATGAATTATTTGCCATCCGTACGAGAAATCGACCATCCGAACCCGGATCCGACGAGGGAGGGACTTAAGAGGTACACCGGTCAAATGTCACGATCTTAGCTCGAGACCACGACCAGATTGCCGGGTGTACGGATACCCCATTGTGTACAGTACAGTACTTCACGCTGGTAGAGTGGAGAATTGGGGCAGATCCATCAGAATGAGCGATGCGGCTCTGAGGCCAGCCATGCGGAAAAAAGGCACGTACCGCAGAACAAGACGACAGCGTCGCAACTAAATCGCTACCAATGTACTGTCCTCAAGTTTATCTGTCAACTTCACCTATCAAATGTTTTCATGGTCTCCCACGTGTGATGGAACGTTGGAACTTCATGAGGGGATACTCTCATATAAGCGGGGATAACTTCGTCATTTACCAGTAACCGACATGCCGAATGATTGGGATAATTGGTTCGAAGCGACAAACCTTCATATGAAAACAAATGGAACATCCCACAGCGCGACTGCAGGCCCAGGAGTGAGCCAATGTTGATTAGATAACCCTGCAGTAACCGTCAACAAGGCATGCCACGCAACACAACACGTCGTGATATGTCATCAAACTATAATAAAGAGCTTGCATAAAAGTACATTTATAAACGATGATCATATGTCAGACAAGTCCATAAGATCGAACAGACAAGGATTCGTCCACGGTCTGAAGTCTTTAAAATATCGTGAGATTGTGTGAATAAGCGATATTGTTCCGCAACGTCAAAAGAAATGACTCATCAGAAAGAAGACATGGGGAGCTGGAGTGGCTGAGACTCGACAAAGCTGAGAGAGATGAGAGATGAGAGCTGAGAGTTGAGAGAGGAATCGAGATCTCATGATATCAACGAGATATCGTAATTCTTGTGTTGAATGACTGATCCTCTGATAAACCTTGGTAAACGAGGCTTGAGGCTTGATCAGAGGGTGGCTTGGCAACCAGCTCGTCGACCAAACAAAGCTCCATCTCATCATTAGCGAGCGGGGACTTGGAGCACGTACCTCTTCAATAGTACTTGTTTTCTCGTTGTTTCCTCGCCAAATATGTACATCATACGGCGCTATGCGCACTGTAACTTCGCATATCTATTGCGTGATGCACTACAGTATGAGATGGCTTGTTCCCAAGAACCCATTACCATGACCGACTCGCAGCCCCCCGCTTTTAATAACATGGGTTGGTACCTTTCAGTCGCGCCTGCCCATCTCCTCTCGCCCATTCCATTCTCCCCTTTCCACCACAGAAAAAAAGGGTAACCACGACCACCTTTCCCCTCCCAGGTCCCAGCGACTTCCAAGGTCCTGTCCGAGTTACTTTGTCTCGAGGTACCATCCATCGTCGCTCTTCCCCAGACCTTCCCTTCCCTTCTCTTGCCAATCCACCTTCAACCCTTTCGATCTGACGGGAACGGATTTGAGTGAAGTATCTATTGTACATCCCTCTTACAAGGACTACAGCTCCAGATCCATCTACAGTTACAGCTACAATCACCCCTTCGTCCTCATACCTATCTAGCAGTGGATCCACTGTGTATCTGCATCTGCATCTCATCTATCTGGATCTGACCTTGTTCAACTGTGATCGACTACGACAAGCAGAAAAAAAAAAAAAGGAAAAGCAGTTACAAGAGCTTCGTCCACGCACCAGCTTGTGTCGTCACTGTCGCCTACCAAACGAAACGCGCATTTGCATGCTCCCCCTGCGAATCTCTTACTGACTGGAGTAAGTATTACATTCTATTCTATACTTCATCTTCAGAGCAAATCCCATTCGTTCCCTTTATTCCGTCTTCACTTCATGAGTCAGTCCCCTCTTCAATTTGCTGGTACGATTTCTTTTGTCGTATTTTTGGGTGCGCGTCTTGTACCTTCCGCCGTTGCCGAGTTGAGACGAAGTACCCTACGTTTCAACAAACTCAATCACTCATCCACGCATCATTATATCCATCGTTGTGTTATTTTCCCACCATCACAGCCTTATATGATCTGTCTGAAACCTTGCTACCTCTCACACACGCGGCCGCGCCTTATCAGACCTACGCGCGTAGCGTGTACACCTTGTCTGGTTAATTGCCTTTGCCTGGCTTGTCATAACCCCAGCACCAATCCTTTTTCACACCAAAGTCCCTCCAACCACCCGCAAAAGAAGGGGCGCCCAAATATTCATTGTACTTGCCTCGGCCGCTACACTAATGTTGCGACGCATATGACTTGGACCTTGGTACAGAGACATCGAAAAGCATAGCCTCCACTGGGACTTGAAACTTTTTGCCTTCATCAAGCCCTCACTAACCACAAAAGTTTACGACTAGATCAAAAAATAAAGAAACAAAACAGAAGCACCGCAACTACTTGGTACTTGCGTGGAGACAAGGGAAAAAAGACGGCATTTCACCCTATCTTATCCTGAAATTTTACCAACCAGAACACGAGGTTGGGTTTTCCCTACGCCCTAGCTCCCCTAGTTCCCCAGCAGAGAACATCTCGAATACTTCCAGACACACTCACACATCTTTGTGTGTATTTGCCTTTTAGAAGTTACGCGAAACTGTACTTGTTGCTGTTCAAAATTTCTGTTATCAGAACCTACTCTGCCCACACAGCTATTGTTAAGTTCTAGCCCGTAAGTAAAAGCCACTTCATTTTTTATATTTTTTTTTTTACATCGTCATTACTGGATTTGCAAAGTCCAAGCTACAATCTCTGGAGAACCTCTCGCGTCTTGCGCCGTCGCGTCTCGTCTTGTGCCTTAGTGCCCGCAAACTACTACCGTTCCGCAACAGATTGGAGAGCCGATACTATACAAGCAAATCTCAGTATGATACATAGCACCATCTCTGAGAGTCTAGAGTTGTTTGCTCACGGTTTTCAAAGCCCTGATGTTGACATTGATACAACTCATCTCAGCTCAGCTCAGACCCTGGTCGCGTCGCCCTCAGCTTGCGCGTACCGCAGACCCACCATGGTACTGTCGACTTACCAGTCAGCGTTATCAAAAGTCTTATTGTATTGCAATACTGTCGCGTCAGCGTCTCACGACTTGGATATGATGTTGCTTTCTTTATTAAGAATCTTGAGTGCTAATACTAGTGTCGCATTAGAACAACATGCAGCAGTGGCAAGTCGGGCCCGTCCCGGAGTATGTCTACTCCAACTCAACTCATCAACCAAATGAGATGCAGTAAGTATTCGCTCTGAAATTACTTCCTTTATACCTATGGTCTTTGGGCACCTTTGTCTGTAACACGGCGAAACCCTCCACTGTCCTGTGTCGCCCGAGCATCATTGTCCTGGCACGGCCCACGGTCGTTGTGTTCTATGATGTCTTGCGACCTCACTTACTGCCCTTCCAAACACCTGTAATTGTTCACCCGCCAAACTACAGCTACACACAGGCTTCTTGGTCACACGGAAATGACGTGAACGCTTGCAGTTTCGTGGAAGTATTCAACATCATACCCAGTCATATCGCTAGTAGGGTCCCATAATGAGGCAACACTGCTAACCAGCGCGCCTCGATAGCAACCCTCACCAGTACCAGAACGACATGGCCCGTCGTAATGAGCAGCATCAATTCCAGCAGTACGCCCCTCAGCCTAATATGGCACCGCAGCAACAGCAGCCCCCCCAGCAGCAACAACATCATCCGGCGCCTGTTCAACCTCCCATGAATGTTCCTCAGCAACCCCCGAATGGTCCCGCGCCGCCTCAGCAAACGCCTACGCCTACGCCGGGTCCGGCTAGTCGGCAGCGAAAGCGGCCAGCGCCTGCTGCTGCTCCTCCTCCGGCCACAGTTGCTCCTCCTGCACCTGTCACGCCCTCCCAAGTTCAGCCACCTGTGGCAGCTCCGCCTGCGGCCCAGGCCGTGATCCCCCAACCTCCGCCTCAAGCCCCTACAGATGATGCGAATGCACAAGCAATTGCACCTCCACCGGCAAAGAAGAGCCGCACCAACACTCCCTGGACACCGCAAGAAGAGCTTCGCCTGAAACAGATGCGAGATGCTGGCAACAGCTGGGCAGAGATTGCCAAAGTGAGTTCTGTATGCTGATTTATATGAATTGTATATTGATTTCGATTAGACTTTCCCTACCCGCACGGAAGGATCCGTCAAGAAGCATTGGTACAAGGTATGTTCTGTCGTGCTGTTTATGTGAAGAAGTTCAAGCAGCTAACCAAAATCAGGACATGCATTATGCAGAGTTTGCAGAGGACGAGGTAATCACCGTTCGCCCCGAGTAATGAGCAACCAAGCTGACCTCCCCCTCATCAGAGTCAAGCGTTGTTGAACGCAATCAAGGAGTACGAGAACAACAAGTGGAAGGTGATTGGGCAGAAGGTCGGAAAGCCCGCCAAGGTACGAATACTCACACTAGAAGTAGCATGAGACATGAAATGCTAACAGTCAAAACAGGCTTGTGAGCAGTACGCCAAGGAGCATTTCCCGGGTATGACTACAAAGTTTCGTTTGTGATTAGGCGGAGTCAATTAGGCTGACATAAACAGATCTGTTCGCCAGTTCCAAAAGGTAGGCCTGCTCAAAGCGTCGCCGGACGCAAGCTTCACGACCTCACAACGCTACATCTGATTCGTGACCCGATGCGACATCTATAGCAGAGGGAAAAGAAAAACAACAAAACTTCGATAAAAATCAGCAGTGGCGTCTGCATAGGATACACCTGGGAAACTGTTTAATGTTTGTTAATTATGGACTTCTTTCTCAACTATTCATGAGACATGGCAGAGAGCTTTGTTACCACTCTTTCGGACTGGATATGGTTAGGATCAGGATATGGCGCGGAAAGGAAGGAAAAATGAAAGAACAGGTGCAGAGGGATATGGAGCTGCATTGGTATAATGGTGATAGATGAAGGATGTCTGAGGAAGATGAAGCCGTTTCTAGACGGGGAGTGGTGAAGATGACGGCTTTCTGGTTGTTTTCTCTTCTCTTTTCCTTCCTTATCTTGGTGAGAGGAGGAGAATGTTCGTTTTAGGTCTGATTACTTATACCCCAATGCCTGGAGTTGATTCCTTGCGCACAAAGCATGATCCGTTGGAGTGATGTGTTTGCGATGTGGTTTTTTCCCTAACCAGTTAGTGACGGACATGTCGATTGCCCGATCAGCTTTGGTTTGTCAATTTGTCCACCCTGTCAGTCTATATACCGATGGCAATCAACTTGATCGTCAAGTACGTAGACAAACCAGGAAGGTCAATAGCTGCCGGATCCTGGTGATGGGTGTTTGGCAGGGCTGTATCCGTAGGCCTGACCAGGTATCATAATATACATGACATGACAGTCTTCGCTCTTCCCTGTCAAGGTGTTACATGGGACGGGCTGTTTTTTTTGGGTACCTTGGTACATGTCAGGCGGAGTCTGTGGCGGCGGCAGAGGCAGTGCTGTGTGACAGAAGGACGAGACGTGAGAGGCAGAAGCAATAACGGCGATGCATGATGGCGTCGAAGATTGATAAAAGGTTACAAGATGCCGATTTTACAGTTGCTAGTTGCGGTATGTCTAACGTACAGAGTGCATACTCTTAGTGTGGTGGTGTATATGAGGAAAACTGGACCGGAATGAAGGGGGTGCGGTACGTATTATGATGTGCAGGGATAGATTTCTGACCTGAAGTCTGGGGCGATGGTTCGTCTTCATCTTCATCTTCACCATTGTTGGGATTCAGGGGGATTGGGAACTGTTTTCTAGTGTCAACAGAGTCGTATTTAGTACGGCGGGTAAATGGGCGATCAGGCCAAACTCAATCGTTTTGGTTGAACTTTGTTGACGAGAGAGAAGGGTCCAGTTTCTGAAGGAAATGCAAGGTGCTGTTTTTTCTTCTTCTTTTTTCCCCTGCATGTTTAGAACCAGCGCCAGGCAATGGAGAAGGGTGTATGAGGATTTAAAGCATGGCCTCAATGGCATGAATCAGCTTCAATTAAGCCTGTTTGTTCACCTGTATCTCAAATACGAAGTGCTTCTACAGGGCATCGGGGGAGGTCGCCTAGAAAGTAACATCGCCTGTTGATATGGAGGAAATCAGGGGGCCAAGCTAGGCTAGATCGGGGGTCTCAGACGCGTGATGGCAGACGAACCGATCACCAAATTTGGGTCCTAGTGAGTTATGATTGGTCAGAGATATTGACTTATCTCTAGAATGGTCTAGTGTGTCAGTGCATCTAAACGAAAATGGTGGTGCTTGTGTCTTGTCTTGTGTCTGTGCCTGGAGTCTCGGCACGAGAAGACGAGGTCCGCATTGCCAGTGTCTCCCAGTCCAGTCAAAGCTGACCTGAAAAGTGCGGTTCGTTTCTTTCTTTAATCCCTCCTCCCTACTCCTCCTTCCCCGGATTTCTCTCTTACGTCTCCGTCCGTGTGTGCGTGTGTAGATAATACTCGTCTTTTCTTTCTTCCTGTTTTGTCTGCTACCTAATCCCATCCCATCCTTTATCATCTTTTTCTTTCAGGAGAAAAGATAGTATCGGTGGCAATCTTCAATCGTTTTTTCCCCCCACCAGATTCATTCGTTGTCACACAGAAGACGAGTTAGTTCCACTATCGATCCATCACAGATCCCAAGAAACGCGCGATAATTTCTTCAACCAACAATTGTTCTCCGTATACCTTCTGCTCTCGCTGAGAAGGACGCGGGAAAGGATTCAAGGGAGGAAAAAGAAAGTGTTATCTTCAGGGGATAAGGACGCGCAAACCACTGTGCGGCCTGCATTCCAGCACCCTTTTTTCCCGATCGATAGAACATCAGCAAATTCGAGCTTCATCAAAGCACGCACCTTTTAATCAACAACAAAACAAACCCAAGCCGTTCGCTTACTGGGCTTGTTCTGACTGTCGTTTTCCTTATCGAAACAGCAGTCGCTACAATAATAACCTTACTTCGACACCTCGATCCGACCTATCGATCAATACTGAATCTTTAATTGGGAGGCGCTTTCGTATCAACGCCTCTTCAGTCGAACTGCATCAGCATACCTGTTTCTAGCCGGCTATTTATTTCTCATTCATAATGTTGCGATCACTCGTTGTCGCTGCCCTTTTAGGTGCCAGCTCTGTCGCTGCTGTCAAGTGCACGCGCGACAGTCACTGTCCCGAGGACTCGCCTTGCTGCTCCAGTATGTCACCTCCGTAAATTTCCGGGTTTCTTCAAATCTAACATGTCACAGCCTACGGTGAATGCGGTGTTGGGGCCTACTGCCTTGGTGGTTGCGATCCCACAATGTCCTTCTCTCTCGACTCATGTGTCCCTGCTCCCGTCTGCCAGGATCGCAAGATGAAGATGAACTCTCTTGATAGAATTGTCGATATCGGCAAGTATCTGGGTGACTCAGACAAGGCCGACTGGGTTGCTCAGGGTGAGCCTGTTGTCTTCCAGGACAATGTTCTGCTGACCATGCCCAAGGACAGTGTCGGCACTCTTCTGTCCTCCACCGTCTACATGTGGTATGGTAATGTCAAGGCTCGCTTCAAGACTAGCCGTGGTGCTGGTGTCATCACTGCCTTTATTCTCTTCTCTGATGTCAAGGACGAGATTGACTACGAGTTTGTTGGTACTGAGCTCGGCGATGCCCAGACAAATTATTATTTCCAGGGCATCACCAACTGTAAGTCGCTCCAGGTTGCACAACAAGGTAGCCCCTTGTTTGTGACACAGCGCGGAATACTCACGTGATCAATATACATGACATGCATGACTAACACTTTGCTAGACGAGAACTCCGAGAACATTACACTCTCTGATACCTTTGCCAATTTCCATGACTACGAAATCCGATGGACTCCTGACAGGATCGAGTGGTGGGTCGATGGCAAGATGGGTCGTAGCCTGGACAAGAAAGAGACCTGGAACGATACCTCCAAAAATTTCATGTTCCCACAGACTCCCTCTCGAGTTCAGCTTTCCCTCTGGCCCGGTGGTAAGGAAGGCAACGCAGAGGGTACGGTAGCATGGGCGGGCGGACCTATCGACTGGGACTCCCCTGATATTCAGAAGAGCGGCTACTACTATGCTGCGTTTTCCGATGTTGAAATTGAGTGTTTCAACGCCAAGTCTGGTCCTGGCACCAACTCTGGAAAGAGTTACTGGTACAACAATGAGGCTGGAACCAACGACACAATTGTCGATGGCGACAAGCGACACACGATTGCTTCTCTCATGGCTACTGGCGAGGATATGGATAAGGGAAAGAAGGCAGATAAGAAGAAGGAGGATAAGAGTAAGGACGACGACAAAGACAAGGATTCCAAGGATAAGGAAGACGACGAAGACGACGAGCCTGCTACAATTCCCGGTGGCGGTAACGGCGCCCCCACGAACGATCACAGCGATGGAGATGATACCAGCAGTGGCTCAGATTCAAGCTCAGGCAATGCCCCCCCCGGTAATCCCGAGGGTACAGATGACACTGAGCCCGCTGACACCACCAACTGCGATACCAGCAGCTTCAACCAAGACTGCAGCAGCAAGTCAGGCTCTAGTAAGAGCAGCTCTGAGGATGGCGGTAACGGTTCCAACGCTGGTTCAAGGAACGGCGCGAGTGCGTTGGCCATCATTATTGCAGGCGGAGCTCTGTTCTGGCTGTAATCAACATATTCGTCTGAGTGTCCCGTCCTGCGATTCCTTCCCATTGAGTCCTCTCTCACCGCTCTTTATTATATAGCATCTCACTGCGCTTTCCCCCTGCCCTTAGAATTTTTTTCATGGTGCTTGGTTGGCTTTGAGATTTTTGTATGTAATCTTTTTCTCTTCTCTCTTGAGTGTATATTTTGATAGCAGAGGGATGGTAATGGTGAATGGGCTTTGCATATAAATGGATCTTTTCCTAAAATTTGCGGTTTCTTCTGAAGTGTATAACTCGATAGCAGGATGACTTGTTATACATACATCTTGAATCATGTGGTCTCGAACAATGTCAGTTATGTGTCAGCTATGGATATCTATGTTTGTGTGATTGAGTACTCGGACAGACTTTGTTGGCCATCATGGCATGATGAGAAGATCCGTGTTTAGATGACAGGTGACTAAAATCTCACCTTTGCCATGTGGTAGGACCAGAAAGATCGTTGTTTACATGAATGCCTGTCATTGTCGTTTCTTTGTCGTGACTCGACTCGAGAAAAGCTACATATGTACGTACCTAGGTATGGTACAGTATATGGTTAGTGGACTATTTCAGCCCTATCTAGTTACTCTGTATCTACTATTCTAACCAGAACATACCATCAGCAGATACCTATCAGTCCTAGATTTTTAATTTTATTTTTTTATTTCAAAAAAAAAAAAAAAAAAGCCTCGTAAATATGGGTTCAGGCGCGTTTGCCAAAGTTCTGATCCAATGCTTTTGCATCTTGGCAGTCTTTCTGTAAACGCCAGTCTTTTAAGCGCTTATGGCCCCTGAAGAAGGAGGAACCTTGGTGAAACTTGAGGCATTTCATTGGTGGATAGACCTTTCTTGGCTTGCAGTACCGCGGCTTTGTTTCGTTTCATGTTGCACTTTGCTTTTCTCTTCTTTTGGGGCTTTTGTCCAGTAGCCATAGCGCTACAAGACTGCCTGAAGTGCAGTTACACAGCCTAGGTACTATGTAGTCCCGTCCTAGATTGTCTTGTTCGGGTAGCTACAGCGGGCGGGCAAGCGGGCACCTTTTTCTTAAGTTACCCCTGGATCATCCAAAGGATCAGCCAAAAACCAATCTATCCTTTGTCTCGTCCCAATCACGACGCTGCGCCTCCACTGAGTCTCCCTTTTGAGAGAGAGTTAAACAGGGATTTGCATGCAAGAGACATACATGGATTGGAGTCCTTCCTTCCTTTTTGTCCTCTGGTTCACTTGCTGGCCCCTCCTTCCTCCTACCGTTGAGGCTGAGGCTTACTTTCTCAAAGCTATCATTTTATATATACTTCACCCCTCCCGCCTCTTCCTCTCACAGCCTCCCCAGAAACAAAATCCTTTGAATGCATTCAGCCTCCTTTCATTTCAAACACATCTTATCCCCGTTATTTCAATTCTTGTTTACTTTAAAGATTGGACCGGTTCCTGATCTTGGTTCTCTACAAACTTTCGTTTACTCGATACTCGCAACTTACTTACCTCGACATTGACTGTTGATTACTGACTGTATTGCATATCATATCATATCTGTATACAAATCTCAACTACATCTTAACGATCTGAAACGAAACAATACATCGCGTCATCATGAAGTTCACCTCTGCTGGCCTTATGGCCTCTTTCGCTGCTTCTGCTTCAGCCCTTCCCCAATTCGCTCGCAGCCCATACCCTGCCCCCTCGGCATCTGTCTCTTCTTCTCCTGCCCGCATCCTCCTCGGAAACCCTGGTCATATCTACGTTGCCGACTTCGCCCCCAAGACGGGCAAGTTCGAGATCACCATCAATGAGGAGATTGAGGGTGGAAACTCGTGGATGGCCTTTGCCGAGCCCAACTTGCTCTACGCCGTCGATGAGAACTCGAATGAGTTGCGTCTTTTTAACTTGGATCTCAAGACCAACCAACTCAATCTTACGACTAAGAAGACCGGCAGCACTGGTGTCGTTCACCTCGAGTTCAACTTTGACAAGAGTCGCATGA
The DNA here is from genome assembly GCA_014899045.1 of Fusarium palustre. Classification (NCBI taxonomy): domain Eukaryota; kingdom Fungi; phylum Ascomycota; class Sordariomycetes; order Hypocreales; family Nectriaceae; genus Fusarium; species Fusarium palustre. Next base: position 212,863 of record JAAVUH010000112.1, on the reverse strand, counting down.
TTGGTGCTGCTTATGGAAACGGTACCATTGATGTCTGGAACACAAAGGACGGTGGCCTAGAGCTCATCAAAACCATCAAGTCTCCTGGCAAGCTTGGCCCCAACAAGGAGCGCCAGGATGCTTCTCATCCTCATCAGGCCAACCTCGATCCTTCAGGCCGCTACTTCGCGGTCAACGATCTCGGCACCGACTCCATCGTCCTCCTCGACTCCAAGAACGACGCTTTCAAGGTGAACAACATTCCCGTTGAGGCTGGCTGTGGTCCTCGTCACGGTGTCTTCTACCCTCGCGGCCAGGATAAGGCCACCCATTACATCGTCGTCTGCGAGCTGAGCAACCAGGCTCTCGTCTACTCGGTCACTTACGAGGCCGACACCCTCGCTTTCCAGCACTACCAGTCTATTTCTACCTACGGCAAGGATGCTCCTGCTAAGGATATCAGGAAGGCTGCTGTTGGTGAGATCATTCTTGCTCCCAACAACAAGGACGTTTACATCTCCAACCGTCTGACCGGACGTAAGACCGACTCTATTGCTCGCTTCACTATTGCTGAATGCGGAACCCTGACTTATGCTGAGACTGTTTCGACTGGTGGTCTCTTGCCTCGCATGATGAGCTTCAGCTTGACCGCTAAGCACATCTTTGTCGGCAACCAGGATGGCACCAACGGTCTTGTTGCCCTTAAGCGTGACTCTAATGGCAAGCTTGTTGAGAAGCCCGTTGGCACCCTCCCTGGCTCCGTGTTTGGTGAGCCTCAATTTGGACCCCAGTACGTTCAGCAGATCGCCTAAATGATTGATCTGTAAGCCAACGTCAACAAATATTCTTCTTCTCGTTTCAATGGCGCTTTTGGTGTTTTTTGGGCTGGTAGGATATATCCTTGTTCTGCTCTTGGATAGCGAAAAGGGCATTATTATTTTCAAAGCATTTTTAAGCATTATATTTTGTCAATTGACAATTGTTCTAAACCCTGGTATCAAAAAGTAAACGCCCCGTATAACAATTCATGAATGATGCATGTAAGCAATGCTGCGTATTTTCTTGTCCAGTAGTCTTTGTTTTGCTCGGTCATTATTCATCAAGCTCAATCCGAACTTGAATCGCTTGCCATTCCTGCTCCTCCGCGCCCTGACGTATCCTCTAGTCTCTCTTTGATATGACTATACTCTTCGTCCAACAGTTCTGGATTCGAGCACTTGTGTGCCGTCTCGAAGTCTACCAGGACAGCTTCACCGTCGAGCCCGATGAGGAAGTTGTGCTTGTTAATGTCTCCATGCAGGATTCCCAACTCGTGCAGCTTGCGCAGACTGTGCTGGCACGCAGCCAGATCTTCAGGCTCAGCGGGCCTCGCACCGCGGATCTCCTCAACCAGGAAACCGATGACCCTCCCGTTCTCGTGGATATGCCCAAGAAACACGGGACCGATTCCTCGACCGTGGATCCACTCATACGATGTCGTCTCAGCGGCGAAGTAGGGAATCTCCCAAGGAAACTGAGCAAACTTTGCCAGGATGGGTTTCTTGAAGCTGGGGTGCGTCACACGAAAGACGGTCTGGCGAACGCGGTCAAGTTGTTTGAGCTCAAGGTGATTTATCATGGTGTCGTGCCAAACATTCCCGATGCCTGGGAGACTGCTCCTCCTGGTCTCGCAGAAAAAGGGCTTCCCTGTGTGACCATCTTTCCCGACGCGGCCTTCGTTCCAGTCTCCTGGGGGGAAGACGGGGAGTTGAGGAAGGAGGATGGGTTCGTATGTGCGGTCTTCCGGGGGGATGAGGCCGCCGTCCAGAGTGACGTATCTTACGTGAGCACCGTCGACAAGGAAACGGTATTCGCTCTTTTCGTCTGATTCTGCATCTGCGAGGACTGCGAGTAACCTGACGTTGTTGTTGTGTTTCATTATGAGCTGTTAAGGAACAAGGGACTCAGTAGGAGCGATTCCCGTGGTTGGACTATACCGTGGAGACGGACGGGGGCCAGAGAAGCCACAGAATGAGTAGAGAAGCGATTGGAGACAGTACAATAAGGAACAATATAATTGATAAGTGATTGATCAAGTACAGAGAACAAGAAAGAGAGAGGAGAAAGAGCAAGGTCAGTCTTTAAGTTGTGGTTGTGACCCCTGGGTAAAGAGTGAGGGGCTCACTGTATGGACTGTACTGTAGTAATGGTAAGTCTCGGTAATCTGTATGTAATTGCGCTTTGACTGGTAGAGACGGGACAAGGCTATGGTGTCCCCGATACTGGAAGTGAGTTACGTAGCGTCAGTCTATAACTGGGGTAGCCAACCTGATCATTTATTTATCACCAGTTAAATTGGAAGCTTTTCGTGATTACCTATCTGCACGTTATTCGTATACATATTCGTATATCCTTCTGTTGCATCGTTCATACCGACACTCCAACAACTGGACATCGAGTTCATCCATTGTTGATCGGCTCGACCAAACGTAGGACGGATCCGTACTATGGACAGTTAGTCAGTACATAGTCAGTTTGCCAAGACTGTGGGTGCGGAACGAATCTCGCCAACTTCCGAGTGGGAACTCACACTACAGCAGGTGATACGGTACTGTAGTAATGATGCAACTGTAGCGATGACTTTTGGTCGAGCCGAGTCATGGCCCTGTCGTGTTTGTGTAAGTGAGGCGGTTCGGTTCCATCCACTGACTCTTGACAGGGGGTTGTTTAGTTACTTACTATTAGTGGTTAGTTGAGCATGGCGTTGTCTATTAGCTAACTGTTGGTCGTCAATATACCAGAGACATTGTTGAGTTGAGGCTCACAAAAGCAAGGTCATCTTCATGTCAGTATACTTTCTTTAACTGGAATTTCACCATCCAATCACATTTCATCGTGTACATGTGAATGGTGTCGTACGATTGGTAACCAGACGTTGCTCAAATGCCTCAATGGCTGGCTGGTTGATGCGTTGTTAACTCAAGTGAGCCACCGCAGATGCTTCAATCGTTCATGTATTCACTTTATTAGGAATCTCATGATGCAACTCGTTCTCTACATTAGCTCTTACATCGCTTGTCATATTGCTTCTTGCCCATATACTACCCTTGGCCAACCCTTTGTTTCCATGATGTCCTTCCTCTCTTGGACTTTCATGAACATCATCTCAAAACTCGCATTACACAACATTCTCATCCATACACAAACCCTCGCCTCGCAACGCAATGATTGGGACAAGTCTTCACGTCTTACTCTGTCCTTGGGAGCCACTACATGTCGTCGGGCTGCAGCGGCATATGCATTGCTACCATCCCCTCCTCTAACCTACTGTTGCTTGACAACGGCCTCTTCCCTTTTATCCTCTCTTACATACACCAATACAATACTGTACTCGGGGTTTCTGCCTGATGTTTGTTGATTGCGACAAAATTATTTATCTATCTTCAGGCCTCATCCAAGCGGATGAGCATCTCTGTTTTTGCACAATGAATGACTGTATTACTTTGGTGTCGTTGGACGCCCCTGTTTGCACTTCAATGTTTTGAATCGTTTTCTTGTTTCATCAACTACTGGCTTGTATGGGATGTATATTCCACTATCTTCGCCTCATCTGCATGGTTCCGTGGCTGATACCCAAGACCATGGATCCCTTCAGACTGTACTCTTCGCTTTCCAACCACTCATGAAGCTTCTTTGCAGTTCATGCAGTGGTACCGACCAAACCTCAACGAAACATATCAAGAGACAGTTCTCTGGTAATCCTTCTAAGAATAACGACATCAAGATCGGACTCATCGTCGGCTTGACTCTTGCTGCTTTCTTGGCCATCGTCATTACCTTTTTATATTTTTACTATGGCTCCGCGAGGTTTACTTTCCGGAAGAAGAAGAAGCATCACCGGACCCATCATTATCACCAGCATCATCACCATCGTCAAAGGAGACATAAATCACTTAGTAGTGGAGGATCGAGACACTCTGATAACAGTGCTGCCCCCCCTGCCCCCCCTGCTGATGACGCTCCCCCGCCTAAAGATAAACCAGCGGATGGGTAGCAAAGATGGATGAATGAATCTTCGTCTTCTTGGTTAGTCAGTCTCTACTTCAGAAATGTCCGTCGAAACAGAAGGCGAGGCTAAAGCTGTATCAGGGTTTCCAGTTCCGTGTGAACCTCATCCAGTGTGTTACTACTGTATTCTCTTTCTTAGTTATTGGTAGTATTGAATCATATTACCCATAATATCATATCTCGTATTCTATTAATACATTGAATAAATCTGGCAAACGTCCATCTTGTACATGTCCTCGCATCCCTCAAGCTCCAAGTCTCATTCTCGTAACTTCTTTCTTAACTATACAAGTCAAGCACACGGCACCCTGTCCCACCTGTCCCCTCTCTGCCCAAAGAAACTTGGCCTCTCCCATCCTCCGTGTATCCGAGGCGCATCCATCTCATTCGGTATACGGACCTGCCGTTGACTCCAAGGATGGAACGAAGGCTCAGGCGGCTGAGGAGTCCGATCGCCAACAGGATCCTGTCTGTGATGAAGTCTATAATGCTGACAGTCTGGACGGTGTCGGGAAGGGCGATTTTGTTTTTCTTGTTCGGAGTTGTGACTTTCTTGGTTCTCTTCGTGGCCAGCGCTGTGATGAGCCACTGCTCGATTTCGTCTGTGAGAATGGTGACGGTGATGGGGATGCGCATGGGAGTGAGTTTGGCGTTGTTTCTTATCTTGCTTCTGGTCCTTTTGGGACTTTACTTGCTTGAAGTGGTTCCAGTTCCACCTGAACAAGACGGCTCCTAGGACGGTGATCAAGATAGCCAGGCCAACTACTATCCCAACAATTCCAGGACTTGCGTCTCGGCGGTGTAGTCTGTGAAGAGCTCTTGGGAGGAGAGATTTAGCGCTGTCGAGAAACTTGTACGATAGAGTCACAGACGGTATTCGAACCACTTTGCCAGTATTTACTGAGTGTAGTGTATGGGGTGCTAGTTCATTGTGGGTGAGGTTGATGAAAGGCATCTCGGAAATTTTGATAGGTTAGTGTATGAAATTTTCTTTGACTCGATACTGAGCAGAAAGAAACCGCTCCATGTAGAGGTATATATGCCCTCTAGTGCATGTTACTCTTCTGGCATGATACATCAGCAATCAGAACCTCGCATCAATCTTTGACAATTATCACAAACACCGGCATGTCGCCTTTGTTTCCATTTCGTTACGAACGGCTGTTTGGTCAAACATCTGCACAATACCAAACCATCGGTATGCACGTCAAAAGAGAAGTCAAACCTGCGGATATATGCTCTTTGTTGTAACACAAAATGCATTCTAGAAGATTGCCCACTATATCATGTCCACAAACAATCCAACAAACCACGCACGTTATACTCTATAGAAATTCAAGAAAAATATGCTCATCACCTCATCTCCCTTCTCCTCTTATCTCTGTTCCGTCTCCTCTCCTCCGCCTGGGTATCACCATCCTGCAATCCCCTGATCTGACCTAGTGTGCTTCCGATCACATCCTGCAGTCTCCCGCCTTTTCGAACAAACCGATCGTAGAACTCGCAGTCGCGGTGGCTGGCGCCGCGCGCGTTGAGAGAGATGATGGTACTCGACATGGCTTCCAGCTCTGTCTTGAGGGTCTTTAGATCTAGGTCTCGCTTATAGCGGCGTTGCCGACGACGACGTCTTCGTTCTTCTCTGTCTTCCATCTCGTCATATTCAACTCGGCTTTGTCTTTGTTCCTGTTCTTGGCCCTGTCCTTGACCTTGGCTTGGATTGTGTTCTTGTTGGCGGTCGCGACGACGGCGAGCCTCGTAGGGTGGTGGGTAGTAAGCTTCCTCCTGAGGACGAGCATCATAGTACGGCTCTGCAAAGGTAACACGATGACGTCTCCTCTTGCGCCTCTCCTTGTCCGATCCATACTTCTCGCCCTCATCCTCTACATCCCTGCTTCTCGGAACGTCTCTACCCCTGTCCTTATCCTTGTCTCTCTTCCTCTTTCTATCTTTCTTTCGATCATCCTCACTCTTTCTGGGCTGTTCGGACTTTCTGTTACTGCTCAGCATACCAATGACAAATTCTGCAACGCCGCGAAAGTCCTCAGGGTTGATCTGGCTACTACTATTACCCCGAGCCCAATCGCGGGTTCGCTTCTCCGAGGAGGACTGGCCCATGGCTCGTTTGGCAGCAGACTTTGCAGCAGATTTGGCCAGATTCTTGGCGAATGTTTCCATGAAACTGGGCTCCTCTGGCAGCCGAGAGCGAGAAGATTGGTTCTGCTTGCCAAAGAGTTGTTCGGCAAAGCGATCCATGGGGGGCTCCTCTGGTTCGTCTCTAAGATGGTTCAAGAGAGTCTTGGAGATAAAGTAAAGGAGTAGTGAGCAAAGATGATGCTCGTCGTCACTGTCGTATTCGTCTTCAAGTTTGTCTTTGGCTGCAGACTTTACTACCTCTTCTTCAACGTCCCCGACCCGAGTTGCCTCGGTTTCGTCCTGTGAATCCCTTTTGGCCTCTAGGTTGCTCTGAGAGAACAAGCCTTGAGTTGCAGCAATGTTGTTGCTTGATCTCTCGACTTCGTCTCCAGAGTTGAACGAAGGATGATCCAGCGTGAGAATATAGCTATACAAAAATTACCAACATGAAAAGGGCAGAAAGTAATGTAATGAAAGGACTAGTAAGTCGGGCAAACAAGCTTGTGTCGCAAATATGCAGTCGCCAGTCTTTGTATACTCTGTGACACAAGACCAGCATAGTAATAGCAGCCACCCGACGGCCCTTCTTCTATTTAAATATGCCATGATCAATTGATTGAATGAATAAATAAGAAAAGTCCTACTCCAATCATGAGGTACCAAGTCAGGTGAGTCGCGTCAGGTTCGTGATAGTTGAGACTGTAGCTGACGCTTTTAAAGCTCATGGTCACGCGCCTTTGGCCGCCATGCAGGAACATGACCGCGCTGAGACACGGTGATGCCCAAAACATGCACCTGATGATCGCCATGTTTCTCGTCATATAAGGGTCTGACTAGCCAGTATGACTGGATTTGATTGTGTTTTGCAATATTTCAATTGTCATGATTGACTTTCTATCAGGCTTGCTCATCAGATGCTGGTGTTTTCTGATCTCAAATCAAAACTGACTAATAACGCCATCATAATATGCCATGCTGTCTATTGTTGTAAACAGACTGCCTCATAACGTATCGCATATACCACTTTTCGTGTCTCGTCGATGTCCCTGGACGCCGTTGTGTGAATGCATTTCCCTCGTTCTTCATCCAGTAGCAGACCTTGTGATAGTAAATATGTGACCCGCACTTAGCTCAACAGCTCCTTGATGTCTTCGATACGCTGGATCTTCTTCTCTTCATCATTCACCATACCCAAAGAAGTTGCACTATTTGGTTGTTAGCTGCGCCCCGTCTGTTCTGTTTCAAGTCAAACTCACATGAACTTCTTTCGGTCTTGGACCTTCAACATCCGCTCCTCTACACTTTCCTTAACCACAAATCTCTTTACCTGTACTTCCGACTCTTGGCCCATTCTGTGCACTCGATCGATGGCTTGAGCTTCGACGGCGAAGCTCCACCAGGGATCCATCATAAACACTCGTCCAGCGCTTGTCAAGTTTAGCCCGACACCACCGGCGCGTAAGCTGAGCAAAAGTATCGTGAACCCTTTCTTTTCGGTGAACTCATTAAGTACAGCGGCTCGAGCTTTCTGAGCCATCGATCCATCTAGTCGAAGAAACTTGATGTTTGCACGCGTGAGCGCAGGCTCGATGAGGCTGAGGAAAGACGTGAACTGGGAGAATACCACGGACTTCATCTTGGGATGTTCCCGCCTAAGAGCTCGCAGCTCAGTCATCAGCGCAACTACCTTTGCAGAAGAAGCATTGACGCCAACTCGCTGTAGGCTGGTCTTGGGCTTCTTCGACATGTCTGAATCGTCGTCGTGGCGGACAACCTCAAAGAGGTCTCGTTTATTTATTGGTTCGCGACAGCTGAAGCATCGAGGCACTTCTGCTTTGTCAGTTTGGTGTTTGATATAATCAAGCAAGCACTTCTTGCACGCTGAATGCCAACAGCCAGTTACGGCCTGATCGTTCATTGGCTCCTCGAAACACAAGGGACACTCATTCTCGGCCTCATCACGGATTTGTTCCAGTGCATGAGCTCCAAAGGTCTGGTTGGACTCTTTGGACGCCTTGTCTGTTACTGCTGTGAACGAAGTGATGAGCGACTCAAGGTCCATATCGTCTGCAAGTCCAGCAGCTGCATCAGCCGCCGCTCCGGCTTCTACTTCATCCGCCACGATGTCACGGTTGCGAACAAGAATAGGGTGGCAGCATGATTGTCGAAGACGCAGAATTTGGGCAAATATGGTAGTGAATGCCTTCATCACAGTCCCCGCCTCGACATTCTGAGAAAATGTTCGCTTTGCCTTGTTGTAGATGTAATTATAGACGTCTCGCTCCGTCTCCGAGAGTTCCACATCAACGATCTCAATTTGCTTGGGTGGCAGGAGCACAAGCGGTTCGCCGTCGGGCGTTTTCATGTCCTTTGTACGTCGGAGCACAAGAGGCTCTAAAACCGTTTGCACTACATCCAAGGCTCGCATGAAGTCTCCGGATTCAAAAGGAACAGTGATAAATGTTCGCCAGAACGAAAAGTTATTCCAAGGTTCCACACCCAAGAACCTGACAAGACTGAACAAGTCTTCCAACTTGTTTACGATAGGAGTTCCGGTCAGGGCCCATCGATGGGTGGCCGAGATCTCATAGCACGCTTTTGCTGTCTTGGACGACCTATTCTTGATATGATGCGCTTCGTCGATGATGATGCGGAAGAACCTTAGTGAGAAGAGCCCATTGTGGAAACTCTTGTCTCCGTTCCTGGCAGCCAAACTGGTGAACTCGGACAGAACAACACCGTAGCTAGTAACAACCAGGTCCGGCGCATTGGCCGCGTTGGATGCACAGCAGAGTGCTTGCAGATTGCTAGACTTTTCGTTGCCGTAGTATAACTCAGTCTTCATTGTTCCATCCTTGGAAGCCTTTTCAGCTTCGCTCTGCCATTGAGACAATAGCGACATGGGTGCAATCACTAATGTTGTACATGGCGCATCAAGAACGGACTCTGAGTTCTTGCCTAGTCTTGTAAGTTGGTTCACGCTTGAGCGTGCGACGGCTGATTGGCGAGCTTCAAGGGCGACTTCGGATCTATGCGAATGAACCAAGCTCAGCATCTGAATTGTTTTGCCAAGACCCATTTCATCGGCAAGTATACCGCCGAGGCAATGCTGTTCCTGTACTGGGAAGTCGAGCGACAGGTCACCAGAGTATGGGTTGACGTAAAATTTAGACTGTCCCTCAATTTGTGGCAAGTCGTTCTCGTCAACATCCTTCAGTGGCCAATCGTATTGTTCCCAGAGTGGATGCATTGATGGCTCTCGGTGGCTCTTTTCATCCTTTTCTTTAGCCATCATCCAATGCAACGCTTGCTTCTGATATTTACGAAGTGTCATAGCAAAGGTATCTGCTGGTTCCGCTTCTGGGGTGCTGAAGTCGAACGATTGAGCCTTTTTGTAAAGCGCGTCAAGCTGATCCTGTTCCAACTCCTCTCCCTCTTCTGTATCGGATGACTGAGACGAGTTGACTTCTTTGATGTTGTTGGTTCCGTTTCCGTTGGACTTTTTGGCATCCTTTTGTTTCTCCTCGTCTTGCTCAGCAGCCTGGAGCAGCCCCTTGCGGCCATCCTTTGTAGCGGAGTTTGTCAAGGTAGGATGTAGGTTGATCTCCTGGAATAACTTCACCAAAGCCACTTGTCGCATCCTAAGTGTTTTCTCATCATTTGTCTCGTTTTGGTCAAAGAAGGCAGCCGACCGATCGTCGGCGAGCTGAAACGACCGGCTGAAGAAAGCAGAGCTAAGCAACGAACAGCGCAACTGAAGAAATATCGTATCGTTTGTTCGAAGTCGTTCGGGGGCGTATACAACAGTCCCCTCGAACTTGCATATTCTCTCGTCCATCAGGACGGAGACCCAGTTCGCTGCCTCTCTTGCCAGTCGTCCAACTTCTGTGCCACCTTGAGTAGTGAAGCGCACAACAACATCCTGTCGCCTTGCAGCAGCCCCAAAGCCCCTCGATGGAGTGACAGGCCCAGCTTTTCCTTTGGATTTTGTAGGCGGAGGTGCTCGCTTTTGCCGCTCAATCTTAACAATGTCGCCATGTTTAAGTATATTCGTCCCACTTCTTGTCGCCCACCCTTCAACTCCGAAAGCTCCTATGTATCGTTCGTTCGGAATTCTTTTAGATGTTTGGATGGGGAGTTTTCGTTCACTGGAGACATTTGGGGTATGGCTTGAGCTAGCGGTCTGTTTCAATGGTGCTAGACGTGATGGTTTCTTGATAAACTTTTTATATGTTCCATCAAAATACATATTCACAGCTCGCTCAAGATTGTTTCCGCAGTTACTTCTGATGGCAGAAAGAACATCCCCCGAGACCTTATCGCCAATGAAAGCCTCAAATGTCTCCTGGTCGAAGGACACGGATGATTCTTGCTGGGACGCTGGAGGCCCCACAAGGGATAAATTCGGTGGTTCATCGTTCGAGTTCTCGGCTATTGTTTCCAGTTGTTCGGTTTCTGGGAGTATCTCGTGTTCATCCTTGAAGAACCGTTTCGGCGGCGGTAGCGGGGAGCTGTCATGAGCAACTGGGTCTGAAGAAGCTTCATCGGGGTCGGCCAAAAACCTTCGTCTTTTGGTCGGAGGTTCAGGGTCAACATGATTGTCTGAATGCCAGGGAGCCATATCTCGAAGGGGCTGCTTCACTGTCGATAAGTTTTCTTCAGAGGTTTGGTCGGGATTCTGTGTCCCAGGCAATGAATGGCCCTTCAAGAAATCGCAAATGGACTTTCTGGGAGACGCGACGAAACCCCTGCAAACGCGACCCGCGCACAGGATAATCACCTGATCCCGTGTTTAAGTGGCTCCTTTCGTCTTAATTGATGTGGCTGATCCCTGTCGTGGCGTTGCAAAGCTCGACGTCATGAAAAAATTCCCTATAGCGATTGGAAATCCGATGTCTGTGGGTGGCCGTGTATAAGTGGTCGTCAGGGACCATCGTTCATCATACAACGATCAATTGAAGTGATTTGAGTCAACGATAGCTACTCAAGGTCTACACATAATCTAGAGTCTTTGAGGGGTCAAAATCTTAATGTACCGCCCAAGAGTTCTGGGCCAAGGGCTCCGGGGCTTTACTCATGCTCGAACATATCGTCGAACCTATATCACTGATGCTGATGTTGAATCAGCACGACGATACTGTCTTACACAACTACAGTGAGTCAAGCTTAGGGTTTGCCCAAGAGAAAACGACACTGACCTTGCTTAGAAATAGCGACTATGATGCTCATCTCATCCGCCGCTTCGTCCCCTCTCCGGTGCAAGATACTTACGCCGTTCTTCGCACTCTCAACCTTGAGCTTGTTCGTCTCCCCGAGCTCGTTTCTAACCCTACTATCGGAGCCTTCCGCATGAAGTTTTGGCAGGAATCCATCGATAACACTTTCGTGGGTCGCCCCCCTCGGGAACCCATCTGCATTCTCCTACACAAATGTTTGCAGGATCTTGAGGCCCGCAATGGCGGTTCAACAAAGAAGTCGATAAAATTCTGGATTTCTAGATTGATCAAGACAAGAGAGAAACATATGTCGAATCGACCTTTTGCGACCTTGCCGAGTTTGGAGGAATATGCTGAGAATACATATTCAACTCTTATGTACGCGACATTAGCGTCTCTGCCTCTCAGATCAATGCATGTCGATCATCTCGCAAGTCATATCGGAAAGGCCTGCGGCATCACTGCAATCCTTCGCGGAATTCCGGTGTTGGCCGCGCCGCCTCCTCCTGTCAATACACCTTCTGGGCAAGCTCCTCCTGTGCGGGAGCCTGCAATCTTGCTTCCGCTGGACGCCATGGCTGAGGCTGGAGTTAAGGAGGAAGAGGTTTTCAGACAGGGCCCCAATGCACCTGGCTTGCAAGATGCCGTATTTCAGGTTGCGACTAGAGCAAATGATCATCTCATCACAGCCCGAGAAATGCTCAAAAGACTAAAAGTAGGAGAGGACCCTGGCCACGAGTTTGAGCACCAGGGTGAAGGCGAGCACTTCTATGGTGATGGAAGCGATACAGTAAACGAAATCCGCCAGGGCTTTGGTGTGCTACTAGAAGCAGTTCCATCTGCTCAGTACCTACAACGCCTGGAGCAAGCTGACTTCAACCCATTCGCTGTCAAGACAGCAGGTTGGAAAGTGCCCTGGAGTATCTGGCAGGCATTGTCAAAGGAGCGGATCTAAACTTTTTCAAAATCACAACATATTTGAGATATACTCTCAATGTACCAAAATCTTGTACTATAGAAAAGAATACCCACATGGTATTATGGCGAATAATCATTTATTAAGACATTAAAATGTTATGCTCAACTCCATCTCTCAGTGAAGTGCCCCTACGTGTACCCCACTTCGTCATGAAAGTTGATGGCTAATCCTCGGGACCCAAAATTCGAGATCCACCAGAAATTCATCGGCTCTTTATCGACAACGATTTCTATATCGAATCTACGCCATTACTATCCTGATCGTAGATGCCGTCATAAAGATGCTCTACGAACTGATTGCCATTGTACGTCTCCCGATACATTCTCAACATATAGTTGAGCACATGCTGATCAAAAGAACAGGTTCGACCCGGCAGCCTCTCCGAGGTGAAGGAGTACGTTTCCAGCATCGACTCACCTGCCGATACCGAGCCTTGAACTAATTATTACAGAATCGCCCAAACCGTCGGTTCTCTCGTCCTCAAGAATGGTGGTGTCGTCCGCGGTCTCGCCAACTGGGGTGTCTTCTCGCTACCCAAGCCCATCTCAGTGCATCAAATGAAGCACACCCACGGCCACTACTTTGTCATGCGATACGACGCCGCCGCAAAGGTCCACCACGATGTTCGCAACACACTGCGCCTTGAGCCACGTATGATCCGCGCCGCACATGTCAAGCTCGGTGACGGAAAGCTTGCTTCCCTTGCCAGATTTGGCCCGCCCAAGTGGAAGACGACAGGGAGTGAGGCGTAAGGAGGGGCAAGGAATTTTAGGCGTCACAAATGGACGGAATCAACTTTAATGACAACAGAAGGAGAGGGAAACATCATGCTGTATGGTACAAAGAAAACCTCAACAGAGAGTATGGACTTGATAGCTTGGAAGAGAGTCTAGTTCCCAGCTCAGGCATCACACGATGCCGTGTACAACAGGTATGCTGCGTCAAAAGGCAGCAGCAGTCACGGTTACATGAATAGGCACAATAGAAGCCCGAAACCCGGATCCCGTTGTATCGCTTGGTGTTGGTGAAGTGGAAACAGAGACAAGGAGCAAGAATCCGCAGCAATTAGATACGCTTTCTTTTGTTGCTACATGTCTATCATAAGTCAAATTGTTGCCACACCAATGGTTCAAGTGCCCTGGTAAACGCCGTCTCATCTAGAAACGCAACCCGCTACCCATATTTCTGTTCGGCGCCTGAAGGATGTGTCTTTGCGCGATGGTATGTAAGATCAGACCTGATATCTCAATCCAAGTCTCTATGTACTCTTGTTCTGCGGGTGGTCCTGGTCACGGTTGGTTCAACTTAACCGGCAGGTCCTCCTAGTGGTCGACGTCCATGCCATCGGCCTTAGCGATGCCTTTCTCGCGACACCATTCCACGAAGTCGTCAATGACACTGGGCCAGGCGCCATCCTCGTTCCAGAATGATAGCGACTCGTCTGACATTGATTTGAGAGCAAATTCGAGTGTCATGTTCCACATGTCCTTGTTGACTGAACGGGTCCATTTGGCTTTGAGAAAGTCCTTCCACAATTGAAGCCAGTCCTGGTTTGACGTCTTCCATTCCATGCCTGGGGGTGTGAACAGAATCTCCCAGTAAACAAAAGCGTTTTCAAGGCTGAGAGCTTTCTGGTCGGTCTCTCGGCCAGCAACGAAAGCATGCCTGTAAACCTTCTTGAAAAGTGCTTGATCAGAAGAAAGAGACTTAATTAGTTTGCGAAGGTGGGCAGCATGCTCCTGGTGTGTTGTGCCGGCTCTGCAGCACAATTAGATATAAATACCGTGAGAGGAACCGGACCACATCTTTAAAATACTGGCAGTCCAAGTGTTGTCACTTACCCGGTCACTTTCCAGCCATCAACATAGCCTCTTCTGGTGATTATCCCAACCGCGGGAGCCTGGAGAAGTTCAAGGGCAACAAGCAGCTCGGCGTTTTCAATGCTGACCTTCAGCTTATCAGTGAGATAGGACATCGTAGATTCGAGTTCCAACTTGTCCTTTTCATCGTTAGTATCTGGTTGGAAATGTTAGCTCAGAAACCAGCGTATTATCAGAAAATCATGTACCTTGCAATTGGTCAAATAACGCATCCAGCTTCGTCTCTAATGGTGATGGTCCTTTGCTATCTCCGCTCGAGGCAAAGTATCTATTAAAAGTACGTTAGCGTTGTTGACACGTAACGAGCTAGATATAAAGAAAGGGAGATAAGCAGTGTCAGTCATGGTGGTGCTTGATAGTGTACGGATCAGTATTAGCCAACTCGACCACTGAAGAGTATGGAACAACTGCTTGACATATGGAAGCAATGTACCGAGAAGTTGAATCCTTGAGTAGTTTCGCAGGTAGCTCTGGGCAAAAGGACGCAGGCCCATCAGTGTTGGTCTTTTTTGATGCAGACCAGATGGGGACCCGGGTCGCAATACGGTTCTTCACACCCTTCCATCCCATTTCGAAGGCTGCAATAGTATATATATGCTTCAAGATATCGAATGGGTGTGAGTCTCCAGTAGAGATGCAGGGTCGAGTTCGTTAAGGAATAAAAGACAAAGAATTTGTACAAGTCCGGTCACCAATGCCAGGCTACTCATGGCCCCCATGATAGCAGTCGAAAATTGGATATAGGCATAGGTACAACATGCCTTCGAGGTAACGTTTTCAAGACCCCTCACTAACACAAGATGCCCCAAGTAACCTTGTTTCAACGTTCGGCGTTTTTGTCGGCCATACTCTGCAGTGTATCCGGGCAATAGTGGGCCAGGCCACCGTGACGGGATACGCTTGCAAACAACGTCCGGAGGATGCTTGATACAGGTATTTCCGTATTGGGTTGCAGCGGAAGAATCATACCAGCGGTCGACGAGAAATATGCATATCATGACAAGTATAAAAAGACGAATGGAAATGACTTACGCATCAACCGCTTCGTTAAGCTTGAAACCCGCATTCTTGAGGTACTGTCAGTCCAACGTTAGCGCAGCCATCCTCATACAGCATCATGATCCAACTGTTTCTGGCTGAGCTGCGTCACCGCTGCAACTCGAATCGCAGCGCCTTGTGGCCTGGTCGTATTTTTGCAGAGTGTTATATTGCCATAAAGCTCATGCGCAGCTAGCGCCGGATCGCCATTGTGACCTGGGAAGAAAAGCAGTCGTAAAGAAGACGTACACGGGTGGCTTGTCGCTCTGTTTGGCCAGTCAGAGACACGAACTGGGCGATGAGAACCTTCTGCTGGTTTGCAGACGGTGGAGGCATCTTGGGTGAACTTGATCCAAGAGGGATCGTCGGGCGCTGCACGTATATTGGGGCCGGTTTATGGGTTTTAGTAATCGGTATAGTCAAGCTTCGGCCGGTATGATGGGCAATGCGGACGATGCTCGGGGTTGGGCTCAGGGTCTAGCCAGTCGCGATCGTGTGGTAATGCACTGCGTGAGCTTGCTCGGATATGTCCGTTGAGTATGTATATCGAATAGCAGGTAGCCAGTGGTCATAAGCGAGAGACCGTCAAGACTCTACGAAGCGAGCTCAAGCGAATAAATATAGACAGGAGAAGTTGAAGATCAAGCAAGTGCAGGTGGAGGGGTTGAGCTTTCCTTTCGGTTGCGACAAGGCTACGAACTTAACTTAGGTACCTTAGTAGGTAGCTGATGGTGGGGTTGGATTTTAGGTGATGAGCGGGGCTTGGCCACAGATGCCTTAATGGAGGTAGGCAGCCAGCCTTAATGCACTTGGGTAGAGTCCACGGTCTATGGCTCAAAGAAGTGATTCCGCCCGTGATAATTCAAAGCAAGATATGTAGAATGTTTGAAGGTTCTCCATATAGCAGATAGCCAGTAAGATAGAATTTAGCTCTAAGATATCGTTAACAAAATGCATTTTCAGATGAAATTCACGGGCCCCGTCCGCGCCGATTCGCGGCCACTGCCGAACACTGTATTTGGTATGTTTCAGCGCAGTTTGCAGCATGAGATAGGTGATGTGTACAGTGCAATTGGCCATAGCAGCCCCGCCTGTTGTCATGACGTCTCACTTAAACACTTGACGCGGTTCACGACGCGTTCTCAAAAAGATTGATATCAATTAAAAGCACTGGCCTTGACGTCCAAGTTGCAACCCCACGGCAACCATCAAAGGAGAGACATTGAAGATGGCTTCTTTACACGCGCCCGAAGAAGAAGATGTACAAATCGATCCTGCAGAACCTCTCAAGGGCATCGTTGTATGCTGTACAAGTATTCCTGCTGAACATCGTGTTAGTTGCCGTTCCGTCCCATCCCCATCATGTGTTCCAGCTACTAATGTATTTCCTTGACCTAGACCGCCATCGCCGCCAAAGTCTCCGAGCTGGGAGGTGTTCATAAATACGATCTTACTCCAGACGTAACCCATCTCATTGTTGGCGACTACAACACCCCCAAATATCGCCATGTCGCCCGTGAACGCCCCGACATCAAAGCCATGGACGCCGCCTGGATCGAGGCTCTTAGCGAGATATGGAAGAACGATGATGAGATCAATCACCGACAACTCGAAAACAAGTATCAGCTCAAGCCTCTAGAGAAACGAGGCATCGACCCTGCCATTCAACCAGACGAAGGAGAGCCAGTGCGAGACTCATTGCGCATATGTTTAACAGGATTCGGCGACCAGAGAGGCGAAATCGCAAAAAAGATCACGTCAAACGGAGGAGTATTTACCGGTGACCTAACGAAAAAATGCACCCACCTTATTGTCCACAAACCCGAGGGTAGGAAATATGCTGCTGCCAGGGCATGGAACATATACCCCGTCACGCTCGCTTGGCTCGACCAGTCCATTGCGCGGGGAATGATTCTCGAGGAATCCAAATTCGACCCTACGTTACCTCCGGAAGAGCAAGGGAAGGGTGCTTGGGTTACAAGGGAACTCAAACGTTCGCTGAGCAAAAGATCAAAGTCTGCCATGGGGATCGGCGCCGAGGAGGGCCCTAGGAAGCTCAGAAAGACCGCCAGTATGAAATTGAGTTCGCAGCAAAACAGCATGTGGGGTGATATTCTTGGACGGTCAACGTCAAGAGAGTATTCATTCGCGCAAGAGAACAAGTCGGAATATGCACATCAACCACAAAACCACCACCAGCAACAACCTCAACACGAGGAAGCTCGGCCTCAACCGCCCATCCCACCTGCCCTGGAAGACCAGGGTATCTTCACAAATTGTCGTTTTTACATACATGGCTTCACCGCGCAAAGAACCTCTGTACTTGAGCAAACGCTCCTCACCCTAGGCGCCACTATTTGCAAATCACTTAATGAAGCTGCTCTGGGCAAGACTTCACAACCGCCTCGGAGCCGCTTTCTGATCGTCCCTCAAATATCCCGGCCAGATACCCATCCTCAACAATCTTACGATGACCTTTACGTTGTGACGGAATACTATATTGAAAAATGCTTGCACAACAAACAATACTTCGACCCTACGGAGCATGTCCTTGGCCGACCATTCCCATTCTTTCCCATACCGGCATTTGCCGACCTCGTTATATGCAGTGCAGCTTTCACAGGTATAGAGCTCAATCAGGTCGCCCGTGCTGCCGTTCAACTGGGAGCCAAATATGAAGGAGAGTTTCGCAAGACCACAAGTGTTCTGGTGTGCAAGAATCTTGCTTCTATGCGTAAGGAGAAGCTTCGCATGGCGCTAAGATGGGGTGTGCCCGTAGTATCGGCAGATTGGTTCTGGGAGTGTATATCTACTGGATACAAAGTACCCCTCGACGACTACATTTTCCCTGAGATAAAAAGCAGATATTCGGAAACATCTGAGCCGCTCTGCAGGAGGGCATCCAAAGCTATCCCTAAGGTACGATCACAAAGCAAGCCAATGCAACGTACTGGTTCAGAGCCTGCTCCTAAGCCAACAAAGGGTAGCACGCCTAAACCTCCGCCTGCTGCAGGAGTCGACACCACAGCCTTTGCTCATGACTCACCAGAAAAGGGGAGATCCGCGCGAAAGACCACTACGAAAGCTGCTCCGGTATCAAACTCTGTCCTATCAGCAGAGTTTGTCACAGCTCGTACGCACCCTACTACCGCAAATAGTCTGCCTAAAGATAAAGACTTTGACGCTCCTCTCGGTAACATTCCCCTTTCAAAGGTCCCTCAGGGACGTATGAATGGTTCTCCATCACCTACCAAACAGCAAAAGGCACTACCTCGTACTCGATCCGACCCTGTCACCACAAAACCTCATGATGAAGAAACGACAAGTATCCCTTCAGATGTACAAGACGATGTCCAAGAGACGAAACAGCAAAATACAGATCAAGCACACATGCGTGTTAAAGCAGCCGAACGCCAAGCTCTCTCCTCGAAACTAACATCACTCATCGAGACGACAACACCAAGCCTCCCATCTTTCGCCTCCGATGACACCGATCACGCTCCTCCACGACCGCGTAAGCGTCAACTTTTTGGGCGCGCAATCAGCAACGCCTCCAACGCCAGTAGTGTCGCTTCACGTTCTGCTGCTGAGCTCCACGATGTTTTTGGAGATGATGACAAGGAAACAGACAACGGATCTGAACCGCCGGCAACGCAGTTGGAGTACCGCGATGATAAAGCGAAAGAATGTCGAGCTGCATTGATGAATCGCATGATGGGCGGTAGTGGCGAGTTCAAGCCTGCGCCCATGCCTGCAGCTCCGACACTGAGTATGATAGCTGGAGGAACCCGAACGCTGAGAAAACGAGATAAGAGCGAGCAGCATGTACTTGGATTTATGTAATTTATATAGAACGATGTACCTTGCCGGAGTGGTTTGAAAATCGGTTTGGCTGTACAAATAGGAAAGCGGTATACACTTTAGATAATAATAGGGTCTCTGATCTGGGACAGGCTTGTGATGGAACTTCATGTGAGAAAAAAACAATCCGGTATCGTGATTTGCTTTCTTATGCAATAAAACAGAAAATACTGTTGTGTCTGGTAAACATCTTTTCAGCACTTAACGACGAAAGCGAGCTGCTGTATTATAAGAGAACTCCTTTCTAGTATCACTTTTCCCATTCTTCCACCAATGGCGCTTTTCCGTCCTGGGCCCCAAGCCAAAACAGGGTGAAAAAGACAGCAAAACGATCTTCCCATGTAAGCACACAAGTTCCAGTGTTGGCTTGCGTGCAACGGTTCACTCTAAACTAAAAAAGAAAACAAAAAACAAAAAGACATTGCTAGAGATTATGATTAAAAGGGGTATCGACATCACTTTCTTTTGACGTTCCTCTCGCGTCTGTTCAATTTGATTCCACCAGTCTTTGATTTGAGTCACCTCGACCTGGCAATTGTTCCGAGATCATGCTTTGCCAACGACGTTCAAGATCATCCCTATTAATATCCCGTTAGCAGTCTATCTCTCAAATCAGTTATGGAAGTTCGCTTACACAGAGTGTTTGGTCATATGAACCCCTTTTTCTCTACAAAAGAACAAAAATCGACGCATGGTACGTGCTCGTGAGAAAGCTGCCATTACGTCTCCTCGAGGCTTGCCATCCGGAGAATTGGCGCTCTCCGATTCTTTCACGATAATGTGAACGCGAAGCGCGTCGATATTCCATACCATCTCCTGAATATCCTCCAGGTAGACATGAAAATCGATCTCATCTTTGAAAAGTCCCCACTTGGCAGGGTGCATATCTCTGAGCACCTGATGCTGGAAGCATTGTATTTGATCTATCCAAGTCCAATACTGCGTGACGCTGTTATGACTTGTAAACAGGCGACTCTTGACTTTAGCAAGACGCCAGTCATACTTGGTGATTTGACCACCACTGCACGAATCTGTATCCGACCAAGCCTCGAAGTGAAATTCGTCGTGAACCGGGCCCGATATAGGTGGTAAATATTTGGGTCGCTTGTTCAGATGGGTACTAAAGGCTGGTTGGGGACTCGGCACAAGCGGTGGGAGTGTTGGGGGTAGCTGGGTGGGCATTGGGGACTGTTCGATAAAAGAATCTTCTCGGGGCGTGCTGGGGCCCGAATGCATGGACTTCCTCTTCTGAAGAGGCTTCGGCGTCGTGCTAGGGCTACCATGGCTCATGCGCGACTTCATAATTCCAGAAGGACGTCCAATGTTCTTGAAGCCATGTTTATAGCGAAGAGCGGTCAACTTTGAGTCGTGGTAGAAGTCATGAATGATTTTTGGTAGATTGAAATTGGCACCCCCGGCTTGCATAAGCTCATGAAGACGCTGTCGCATCCAGTCGACCGGCGAGATATCGAGATTGAATTTCTCAAGTTCTGATATTGTCTCTGAGAGACGGAACAGAGTGTCGTACGAGGTAATGCCACCCTTACCCGACTGAATGTACTTCTTACCGAGTAACTGATAAGGGCTGATAGGGCCGTTTTCGTGGAATTCAAGGATCTTAATCCCACGATTAACCTGTCTGCCGATTTGGTACTTGGAAGAGCCGCCCTTCTCCTGCTTGGGGCCAGCCTCTATGGCGGCTTGATGCTTCTCACGCCATCGAGCAAGTTGCGGGTCAATGAGCAACTTGACATTTTGCCAGTTAGGCTCCCAATAGGGATGATTCTCGTCAATCTTGACCAGAGGCACTCCCTCTACGCACTCGGGATAAGTGTAAACTACTCCATCGTGCTTGAGAACCATGTTGTCACGAGTAATCTCTTCTTCGGCGGCAGCAGGGGGTGATTCTGGGGGCTGAGAAGAAGGGTCACCAGCTGGCAATAGAGGCGGAGTTGGTCGGCCTCGCTCACTCGACGGGGGTCGGCTTCTCACATTGGCGGGTGTGAAGCCAGAAGTAACTCGGTACTCCTTTGGGGCATGCACCCGCTCTAGCTCACGCGGTGTTCGGATGCTTTCAAAGCCATGGGATTCTTTCATGGGGGTATCGCGTTCGGATGTAGGGCGAAGGATATCTTGAGGAGTATGCCGCGGGGCACTTGAAGGAAGCGTAGATCGCGGCACCTCCTGTGGAGGCCTGGTCTGGATTTGAACAGGAGGCGTATCCACGGGATCTATCATGCGCTCTGGAGCATAGTCCGTCCTGGGGGCAGTGCTGGGGCGACTGTGAGAAGGGTCGTAGATTGGCCTGCGGGCTATCTCATGAGGTTCGTCGATTTGCATCGGAGCCATAGGTGCCACCTCAACGGTCCGTTCTGGCGCCTTTGCAGAGATAGCATCATGAGGCCTCTCTGGGGTATGATCGTGACTTCGCTCCAATGGTCGTTCTGGCTGATTTTCAACTGGCCGGCGAGGTTGATGGGCAATAACTTGTTCAGGTTGTGGCTCTGGTTGTCTCTCCGGTTGTCTCTCCGGTTGTCGCTCAGACAGCCACTCAACCGTGCACCGCTGAATAGGCTGCGGCGAATGGTGCCGAGAATGAACAGAAACTTGCTCCTCGACCCGCTGGGTGTGTTGAGGATCAGGTCGATCTCTTGCCTGAATTTCGACTGTTTGAGACTCCTTCCCCTGGGGATCTTCTGTTAGTATTTCGTTTGCTTCCACTTCGCGCTTTTTGTTCTGTCGCGCTCTGTCCCTTGAAGCGATTATGTCGATTGTGTCGCCTGAAGCCCCGTGGCATCCTTGACGATTCCATTCGCAATTGCCGCATTTCTGGTACAGGTCTCCTCCGACAATGATACAATCGTCAAAGGCGCCTTGGTTCTTGTCGCATGATTGACATCGTTTGGATTGTATTTCTCCGGTAGCTTGAATCATACAGGATAACCACTTGACTCCCTTTGCCTCAGTTCGTTCGTAAATAGTTGCAAGATGCGTTGCGTTGAAACGTCGTCCTTTTCGAATTTTGACTGGTCTTCGTATTTCTAGCTCTTGGATACCCTCCACCCACTGATTCCAAGGTTCGATATGTTCCACGGGTCCAATCACGTTGCCATCAGCATCAACGACATTAACAAGGGTCTCGGCAGTTTCGTGATCATGCTGCTCAACGCCTTCCATGTGGTCATCGTGGTTGGCTTCTTCTGCGGTAGAGCCATTGACGGGCTCTCTCTGTGGCACTGGCCCGTTGGAAGCCAAAGACAATTCTGGCAGTACATCGGGCAGAACAAGACCCTCTGATTCGGGTCCCCTGGTGTCGGGGGTATTTGGGTTCTCGCCTCTCTTTTCCCGAAAGAAGCGACGCATCTTGGTCCAGATGTCATGCTGGGCTTCCATTCGCTTTCTGCGTGACTCATAGTAGTCTTGCTCGATACGGATCAGTCGCTCTGCCTTCTCGCCACACTCATCCGTGGTACGTGCCAACTCGGCCTCGACTTTAGCAAGCTCCCTGGCTAGACGACCTTGAGATTCCTTCAATTGACTTCGCTGTCCCTTGAGATCGCTGAGTTTCAGCCGTACTTCGCTAAGTGAATGCTGAAACTCTTTTTCGATCTTGCTGTTTTCTATCTCTTTCTTTCCACGGAGGTCCTTCCAAAAATTGTTTTCTGTCTCAACCCAAACAGACTTTGCTTCCCCCACCGGGAGAGCATCCCAGACTTCTTCCCCTGTGGCCATATTGGGCCAATTCGTTCGAGTGACTGCTCAACACGAATATATGATGATAACAAAGGCTTGAGAGAAACGGCGGGTATAAGTCAGGAGAAAGCTTCGTGAAAGGAAACTGGACAATAGGATGCATAAACCTCGCTACTGTATTACCCGTAAGCGCGTCTGGTGAGGACAAATGAGAATCAAATCGCCGATAAGTAATCGCGTTTCAGTGCCGATTCCAGAAGATGGTAGTGATGACCAGATCGGATGAGGAATTGACAGGTCCCAGTGGCTCCAATCCAATGGTCCGAGGGCCGAAATAGAGTCGTGGGGCGCGTGCTGAAAGCGGGTTGAATTTGAACTAAAACAACCCAAGAGACAATCTGAGGTAACAGACTAAGAAGGGGAAATGAGTACCTAGATAGGCGGGAAACGCGTGAAATGAAAAATTGGCTCGAAAGTCAGGTTGAGCGTGTTGTGACCGGCGTGTATTGGTCAAGGTGATAATATTGGAGGATGCAGTTCCTCTAACACAAAGCATGAAACCAGCAGGGCCCTGTCACTCAAAGTTCGTCGTCAATGGCCGAAATTGCTTTCTTTTTTTGCGACGCTGTTGATGGGCTGCCTCGAAAAAGAAGCGGGTTTGAGAGCCCGAGTTGCTTCGAATTTACTTCCACCACCCTAGTCGCAATGGTAGTTGCAGTGGTAGTTTCAGTGGTAGTCGCGCAAATGAGCCCACGGTCTGGCTGTTGACCACTATCCCTGCTAAAAAAGTACAACCTCGTTAACGGAGGGTGCTCAAATGGAATCCATGAGGAGCGAGGGGACGCGATTAGACAGGATACGAACGTTTGTGTGTATTATTCTGAAGTGAGGAAAAAGGGAGAGAGTCCATGCGTTGCACAGTGGCTATAGGCAATGTGCAGGAGTATGAAAGATAGAGATTTCTCAGCGATAGGCCCAAGTCAATTTTGGGGGTCAGATTTGAGTTGGGTGGACAAGGGCAAAGTGCCAATGCGGAAGTAGGTGTCGACTAGATTAAGTATAAAAAAGGTAGGTAAGCTCGAGTCACATAAGATACCTTAGTACTAAGGTATGGAAACAAAAATACAATAGGCAGAGGTAGAGGTAGAAGCAGGCAGAGTGACGTGAATGCCCCGGATGTGGGAAGAGATAAAGGGAATGAGACAAATGGGAATGGGAAATGAAAATAGAAGGGGCGGGCAGGAAAGAAAGTTTAGGTAAGTATTATTTTCTTTGAATGGGACGAACGGATGGGAAAGTGCTACTGTACTGTACCTTCCACCTCCCAACTATCTCACAGGCATGGCATGGCATGGCATTAGCAGCTTGGATGAGGTGAGGAGGTGACCTAGGAAGGAGCTCTTTTGGTACGGTGCTAAAACTAACAACCAACCGAAACCAAGAACGGGGCAAATCATAGAACGACAACGAATAAGGTGTCAAGGCAGATAGAAAAAGCATTAAGCTACCTGTATTCTGGTATGAGTAACATCAGGCAATTCCATGCACCGACTATCAGATGGAAGTATCTTTTTTTTTCCCCATCGTCGTTTGTTTTCTTTCGCTACGTAATTTATTCCCCTGGTCTCACTCAGCTGCTTTTGCGCGCTTTGTTTCCGCTAGATCCTCGTGGACCCTTGCTCCGATCGACCACTCAGAGAGGCTGGACAAGAATCTAGTCATAGCTTGTCTGTATCCGACCATGTACTTAGACATAATTCTTATTCAACGAAGCCAGTATTTTAATTGAGTTTCACCTAGTCACTGTATTTAGTTACCTGCTACCTACACAGTGTCGTAGATCTTGACAGGTAATTTGTCTTCTAATTCGAGCACTTAGTTTTTTTTTTTCTCCTATCAACATCAACCCTGCATGCCTGTTTCATTACTCACACCCAACACGTAAATCATCTGATCTGATCTGACTAGTTCGGTTCACCTCACTTCAACTCGATTACGCTGCTGCTGCTGCTGCCAATTATGTACTTCTGCGCGAAGTCCTAGGACTTCCTTCCTTCGGTTCTCCACTACCTACTCGGATTCTCCATCATAAAAGGTACATTACCCATACCCTACCCAGAGTCTGGTACCGAACCATGCAGGAAGCGAGCAAAACGTAAAATCCGACAGGGTATCCTTGCTCAAGACACCTTCTTTGGCTCTAGTGCTTCATCACGTGCGAGGAAACTACAAGCACTGCTTGTGCAAACGAGGAAGGAGACTGTCAAGAGATTGTGCAACGGTAATCACAGGCAAGCTGTCCAATTAGCCCAGTCATTAACCAACTGCTTCCATGCTTCCATCCATGATCTGTCGCTCTCACTGACCTCAGACTCTATGTTTTTGTGGTCCCCCTGAGTAGATCCGAGATTGATGAGTACGAAAGAGGACATCCGTTCTCAGCACCACACATACGCGACCCTGTCAAAGTTACCCAGATATTTTACCCGCAGTCTTAGTACCAACATATATACAACAGAGCAAGGAACCTGGTGGCTACGCTGCACTGTATCCGTCGGTCCTAATCAGTTATCTAACCCTCATGTCACCATACAAGTTATGCCAAATTACACATAGTGTTGGCCCGAATCAGATATATGGGTACGGTAATATGAAATACGTGGCTTAGGCTTGTTTATTCCCTGCGGTTCAGGCCATGGTGTATTGTACCACACTTGAGGAATGGACAATATACGAGCAGAGGCCCTCGCAATATCTAAACCAACAAGCCCTGGTTGGTTGGCTACAAGACAACAACCATGGTCCCCCACCCTTTTTCTTCAGTTCTCTATCCCTCGCATCCAATGTTCGGCAACTCTGTTATGCGCAAAGATGACATTGACGGTGACACCATTAATTAGGTAGCTTCTTGCGAGATCTGCAGTATCATTACATATCACGCACCCCTGCACCGTGGCGTCGGGTGCAATGCTGACACGATAGTAGTCATGGATGTCAAAGACAGCATTTGACAGGGACCCTCAGCCTACGACAACTTGATAGCTTGTCTATGCATGCACATAGCAGCTCCTTGTCAATACCACTCCATTCACAAGTGCCTGTCCCGCGTGCGGCACATGGTACCCAGTCATATGTGTCGCCCTCCTCTGCTTGGCAGTAATACAATGCCTATTAGGTTTCATGTATTTGCACTTATAAAATCACCTCGTTCGCTTTATTATCGCTTTATCACCGATAGGATTCGGAGACGCCCGGCCTAAGTGCTGATTTATTAGTGGAGCTGATAGTACCAGTTCGTTCAGTGGCAGAATCTATCCACTGATGTCTTTTGCCAAGCTATTCATAAGTTCAAGCCAAAGTTTCTTACCAGCACGAGACCCCATCTTACCAATCCTAATACAGTCCCATAGCACTGTCCATATTAGTTATCAGCTGACTCGCAGCTGTGCATATTGGCTAGACCCGTTATTCGAGTGTTGCAAACTATGCAAAGCGTTACACAATATGCATCACGACTATACCCAAGCCTCATATATAAGACATAATATATAACTACCTATGCAAGTATATATTCAAAAGCTAATAAGAACGACATGTCGCCATTGTCCATTCTACATCCTGGTCACCAACAAGGTCCACGTATTAACATGCGTCTCTTCCTTCTCCTACGCCTTCCGTTTGCCCGTCGTTTTTCGTCATCGCCAGTTGCTTCCATCTAGACAAGTCGCCCAGATATAACCCATTAAAAACGCCTCGCAATGTAAACAATCAATAAACACAGCCCGATGTTCCCTATCGCCGTTGCAGGGTCGCATATATCAAGCCGGGGTGTGGTATTAAATCAGAAGAAAACAAATCTCATGAATGGAGTCAAAATTAGCCGTGACCCAGAGCGTCTAGTACTTGGCCGAATACCGCGCTGCACCTGGCGAGTAAGGTAGATCGTATGAGCTGGTTTGACCGTAAGGGTCTTCTGAGAAGACAGTGGCCCTTCGCTCTTCTTCTGGCAGCAATTCCTTAACCTCCCAATTGTTCATCCTGGTGCCAACAGAGAATTCGAGGTCCTCCTTGGTGATTGAATCCCAGTACTACCAGAGGTTAGCGACGCCCAAGAACCAATACTTAGTGAAATATAACAACATACCTTGTATACCATCATGACGCCCAACAAGTTGCAGACGGTCGCGAGGAACAGGCCGTCGAGGTAATGGCTGATAGCGTTACAGATCTTTGAGCTGAAAGCGTAAAGGAACACCTGGCCAGCGACAAAGAAGAAAATACCAAAGGCGATATCTCCAAGGGGCCAGCGGTCCTGCAGTGTTCTTGTGACAAGGAGAATTTGCATAGCCACATAAATGAAGAGCTGGATCGCGTTCAGGAGGTAAAGAACGACGAATAATCCAACAGTGTTGGTTGGGCCAAGTCCAGCCCAGCTCTTGAAAGTAGCGAGCGACACGAGGAAGCTGATGGTGAAAGCAGCCAGGGTACTGATTCGCAACATCCATACTGAAAGAGGCGTTCCATCTTCATATAATTGGAACCCAACAAATCCGTTGATGAGAAGACAGGTGATCACTGCGCTACTGAGACCGTTCTGCACACTGACAAGGTACGGGTATGGATCACTCCCAGGAGGTGCCACACCAGCATCAATAACGAGGGACATAGCAGAGAGCAGCATATAGAGATAAAAAAAGCTCAAGATCTCTTTACGACCAACAGCGGTGAACTTGCTGCGAACGTGGAGAATCATGATGACGGTCATAACGAGAGCAACGATGTGCATCACAGCCGTAGCACCCTCGAAGATGATGGTGTTGGCAAGTTCGATGTTGCGAGCATAGCATTCTGGCTCAATACCGGTACGACCGGACGCCTCGAGGATAGGTCCGACGGCAGCGCATAGTGGCAGAGGTGCCGTCTCGCAGATCGTGGTGAAGTCGCCGAAACCAGACATGATGGTGGTTTTGAAATAACGGCACAATTGTCGTCTGAGACGTTGAGCGATACCGTATCGCGATGAAACGAGCGTGCAGCGGGCGACAATTCGGCAATGTCGACAGCAAGCGATTGGTTAGTTTGTCGTCGAGGAGACGTGTCGGTGTCGTTCACGTCGTCGAATCGTCCAATCCTCGTCGCAAGTTACAATCGTCGACTCTGACTTTCAATCGCCGTCACCACTTGGAAGGGCGAAGCCAGGGGAATCGTCGGATACAAGGGGTTTAAATTCGATCGGAATGCAATCTCGTCCCTTGTTACGCTTCCAAGGGAGCTTGTCGGTTGGTCGATGTCAAATGTCTCGTTCTTGACCGATCCTCAGCAGCGCCCCTTTCTTCAGCCCAGCGGCTAAAATCCAATCGAACAAGACGATAATAAGAAGGGCCCAGACCGACACGAGAAACACAAACAACTAGCGATTGTCTTTTCGGCGAAGGCGATGATTAATTTGAGGTACAAAAAAAGCGAATGTCTTGCAAGCCTCTGCTGCTCTAGGCTTTTGGGGCTTGGGCTCAACGAAAGAGATGAGTGAAGGTCAGAAGAGACAAAGTGGAGTGCAGCGGAGCGGAGGGATCTGGTTGCTGTGCCGTTGTTGTGAACAGGTGCAAGGCAAAGTGGCAGAGGGTGGAGAGGTAACG
Source organism: Fusarium palustre (assembly GCA_014899045.1). Classification (NCBI taxonomy): domain Eukaryota; kingdom Fungi; phylum Ascomycota; class Sordariomycetes; order Hypocreales; family Nectriaceae; genus Fusarium; species Fusarium palustre. The sequence goes on along the minus strand of JAAVUH010000112.1, from coordinate 184,401 downwards.
CTTGATAAAGTGGCTGATGGAGCATGTGATTGGCTTCTTTTAGATGATGGTTGCCGTGGGAAGCGCAAACAACCCTGTTTAATGGAGGTCCATGATCCCTGTAACAACAGGGTCTTACAACATGACGACGACCAAGTTTAACGATTTGAGAAGAAAGAATAAGTTCACGTTGAATAAAATGGATTCTAAGAACGAGACAAGAAATATGTTGAGAGGGTACGAATTTCCACAAGCCTCCCGCTTTTGAGAGAAACTCGCGCAAAAGTTCTTGTTGGAAACAAAAAGATGGAGACCCATAAACTTTTGTCAATACGATAACCTTGTTCATTGCCGATCGACATACCCTATAACTGAGCCAAACTCAACAATATATAACGACATCAAAGGCACCAGAGTTATATCAAATGAAGTAACCGCAAGATATTCATTGAAAAGTCTACGTATCAAGGACCGTGGTGAAAGGATGTTAAATACATGGTCTGCATCTGGGTTATCACATCTGAGTGAAATTTCCATCGACTAACAAGTTTCACAACTAGACTTTTCCGCAAAGTGCACAAAGCTAGAAACGAGGCAAAGACACAAATATAGGCGTCTAGGAGATATGTACGTTGCACGAAGAGGTCTCAACTGAGGCAATCCTCAGGGTATCAGAAGAACTGGCGTGGGTTGCGAGATAACAAAATCAGCAAGTCAGTTTATGCTGGTCAGACCTTACTTACTCTTAGTACACTTCTTTTTGTGTCTCACGAATAATATAGTTGTATTTTCTGCGACGCTGATAACACGCTGGGCAAAACCCCGCTGTAGTTTTGCTCTATTCTAATACTCATAACTGACATTTTGCTGCATCTGTCTATATACAGTCGGTGCTGATGCAGTCGTGAGGTGACGTTCCAGTGCATCAAGCACGGTGATGATATCCGAGTCCTTCCGTAAGAGGTTCAATGCATCATGAAATGTGCTTCGTCGCTAGCCCTTGTTGTGTGGCCTCATAGCGTCCATCATAGAAAGGAAGCCTAAAACTCCGAACCGAATGCGCACCCTGTCCCAATACCTTTCCCCATGTAGTCCTGTCCGGGAGACTGTTGAACCCTGGCCTATTTCTTTCCGTCCAAACGCCTGTGCCATGCGTACCTTGAGATGCATTTCCGACGCTAAAAAGAAGGACAAAAAAGGAGAGAAAAACAAAATAAAAGAATAAACAAATCCAACACCGTAAAAACAGACATGCGATGGAAAATTTTTTAATGCATTCTTTTGATACCTTAGAGATAAGGCTCACGTCGTACGTGAGGGTAAGAACCATAGTTGACCGAAGGGTAACCCTGCCATTCCTAAGACGGGTAATGCCCCTGAATAGCTTGATGCTGAGGGTGAACGCGGTCGTAAACAATAAAGTCAGGCACGATACCAGTCCGAAGATCGTTCCGTCGCCCGATGGGCTGATAGTGCATCTGGGTTGGAGGAACAGGCACAGAAAGATGGTATTGCTCCAATGATGCTGAAGGCGGGGGATGCAAGAGTGTGTTAACGTGGCGCACAGGCTTGTATGGGCTGGGTCTCTGTTGCAAATAGACGCTCGGCGAGTTGGAGATCGGAGTGTGCGTCATGGGAGTATGAATAACCGATGACTGACCGTACGCCTCTGCCGAGGGCGACGAGTTGAATGGCCTAAGGCGGCCAGGACTAAGCTGTTTGCTAGGGGTACCGTAATTTACAGGCGCCTGAGTAGGGAAACTGGTTTGCGCCATTGTGACACCCGTCGTCGCGGGAAGCGATTGCTTCGGCACCATAGCCGCCGGGACTGAAGAATAGACTGTCGACATGGCGCGCATGCCAGTTTGCAACGGAGGAAGCGAGACGTGACCAGGCTGAGTTACCTGCTGTGCAGGCGGAGGATACCCATTGACAGTGATGTTGTCGAAGGGCATTGACGTAGGTTGGGTCTGAGGTTGTCCAGTCATGACAGTGGAGTGAGGAGCAGGCAGCCTGGACGGCTCAACGATACCGTTTGATCGCGGGACCTGAGCCATGACGGGAGCCGGACCTCTCTGAGGAGGAGCAAGTCGTTTGGCGGGGTGTTCCATGATGTCTCCCTCGGGACTTCGCTTTCGTGACACTGGGGGGAACTGGAGGTTGGGTTTGGTAGAGAGTGGAGAGATGGTGTTAGTTTGGTACGCGGACCAGTTCTGCGAGCTACTCGATGTAGGTGAGTAGTTCGTTGTGATAGCCGGAGTAGGGGGCAGGTTGACAGTGGGTTGCATAACATCTGTCGGTGAAGCGACAGGTGAGTGGCGCGTGTTGTTTGTTGATGTAGGAATGTGAACCGGCGATGCTGGTAATCGCACAGCTCGCTCGTAGTACCCGTGAAAGCAGGCCAGCTTGTCCAACCAGTCATCCCACTGCTCCTTCGTCGCCACCAAGTTGTATCGCATGTTAGACAGAAACTCCACTTCCATGACATGAATCTCCTGCACGTTGAAGCATGACACCTCGGCCCAAGTTTTGTTCGTGTAGGTGTTATCATCCAAGACTGCGACATGGTCAGTTGATACTTAGCAATGTGAATGCTTTTCACTTACATTTGTTCCCGAGCATCAGTGCTACTGTCAGCAATCTATACTCGCTGCCAGCACGACCCTTGATTTGAGGTGTTGACATCTTCAGTCGGTAGATGAATAGCAGAGCTAGCAAGATGACATTTTGGGTGACTTGGGTCGTAGAGAGAACGCTGTACACCCACTTCCGAAATTGGTCAAGTGGTTTAGCGAGAGGTGGTAGACGCTGAACAAGGGCATTGGAGCCCATTGCACGAACTGACCCTGCCTGCTTGAGCTCCTCAATCGACTCAAACCAGAACAAGCAAGTCATCTAGATAATGTTAGTTGCCTAGCAATTCCCATCTTATGAATATGTACGCACTTGAGCAGCAAAATCGGCAAGATTCCCACCTGCGGGGCTTATGCACTTAGGAATTACAAGGCTGTGGTAAACCAGCGACTCGGCGTCGTTCTTGGTAGTGGTAGATGCTGAAGTAGAAGGTGTCGAAGGTTGGACAGCCTGTCCAACGACCGGAACAACCTGTGACGCTGTTGAGATCGATCCATTTCGGTGTTGAGGAACTTGAGTGGGATGTAGCTCATGTGTCGCTTGTTCCTGCTGGTAATAATGGTTGTATGTTGCCTGCGGTTGTGGTTGATGCTGTTGCTCGGGTTGTTTCACAGGGTATCGGTAGTACTGGGATTTTTCGTTCATGGTAGCTGGAGCTCGACCAGCTTGAGGCACTGTGGTGTAGTTGTGAATAGCATGGCTCTCCCAAGAAGCCAAAGGCGGTTGAAAGACGGTGCTCATGTCGACGGTAGGAGTCTCGAGTCTGTTTCTCAGGAGCAGCGTTCCGTCAGATCGAGAAAGAAAGAGAAAAAAAATCCTGTTCCCGACTGCGCGGCGCAAATACAAAGCCTGGGATTGAGTTGGGAGATTAGAAACGTTGACCTCGAAACTTCAAGCTAGGATGCAAAAATAAACTCGCAACATCTGCTGACTCACTAATGGCAAGGTTGACTCTGATGTATTGCGCGAGTGAAATAACAATACAATCTACCCCGCTAGAGCTTGCGTGAATAGAATTTTGGGGAGGTGCGTTTGTTCTAGGTAGGGCGCAACGATTGTTCAATGTGCCTTGAGGAGCGCCAGTGCCATTATCGATCAGCACCAACAGGTAGTGTATTGTATTCGCAGTAGACCGGCTGCAAGCGAAGGTATTCGTAGAGGACGGCTTTGTTCTTTTTCGGTGACGGGCCAGGTATTTAACGAGGATATTGGGCGAGGAGGAGCTACTGGTTACCAGCAAAGTTAGCCTCCAAGATTTAGGATACAGGAATCAACAGCCTAAAGGTCTGATCTGCGTAGCATGGACCGACCTACTTATTTCGTCTCTTGTGCTCCTGGCGGCCAATTTTTCTGGTACCCTGATGCAGAGATATTCACAGGTAGGCGTAAATCGTCGAGGCTGGAGATCAATTGTATTCGCTGGGAGACGGTGGTTGAGGATGTATGTATCTCTAAGAGTGGAGGTTTAGGTTTGAGCAGGAGAGAACAGTAGATGGAGGGATAAGGAAAGAAAGAGTAAAAAGAAGCAACAACGAATGGGTTCGGTCACTCAGTCCATGGCTGGTGGTTGTATGTGTATGTATAAAGTCCTTCACTTTCATTCACTTGGACTTGGTAGTGTCGTTGTTCGTCAAGTGTGGTTCTCTCCTAGACGCAGCATAGCATAGCGTTGCGTAGCGCACCTAGCGTAGGGAGTAAGGGTAAGGGAAGGAGGAGTAGGAGTAGGGGTGTCTGTCGGGTCCAGTCCCACAAATAGCCCTGCTCATTCTCAAAGGTACTTGATCTCACGGCTTGAGCGCCTCCTGCCTACAAGTACTGTGTGCCCTGACAGACAGACAGCCTGGATCAGACTTTCAAGGGCTGAGCTGCCACTGGCTCAATGGAGCCATCCATGGCAGAGAGTCTTCACTCACGCATTCACTCTCACTCTCACTTTCAGACAAGACATTGCACACGCACACCCGTCCGGCCGTCCCTGTGGTACTAGCCGAGCATGTCTTGCGATACCTGCTTTTCACTAGACAATTCGATACAAAGCTTGGTACCACGGGCATGACAATTCTCAGCCCACCATGTCGCCAGCCTCTGCTAGACCTGCTCTTACTGACTAGACCAGGGCCATCGTGGCGCTCTCCAGCTGACACCGCACCCAGCGATGACCCCGGTTTCCGTGAGGTGAGGTGAGGTGCTTTGCCTTTCTCTGCTGTGTTAGCTGCTATTATTATGATTACCGTACACCCCCCCAACCAGACCAGGATCTAATTGCTCTGGCTCACCCCCTCTCACTCGCCGCTAAAACTCTCAAGTTTCCTCCACTCATCCCCCAAGCAAGCTTCGATGGGGACCAAGCCCGCTAGACAGCGGAGTCTTGAGTGCTGGAACCTACCACTCACCCACTACAATCCAAGCCCCCCCGGGCAACTTTATGGAGCATCAAATACGTTCAAAGTCGCCCCTGGAACGCCCTAGGGGTCGCCCGGTCGCTGCCGTGCTCGACGCCGGGCTACGAGCGGGCTTGACGGGGCTCGTGGGACCGAGGGCGGCGGAACTTGCGAAGGGATCCCTAGACTGCGGACGGGTATTGAATTCATGGTGAGACGGAGATATGAAGGTGGATGGAAACGAAATGATGGCAGTTGGCTCTGTTCAGGCGGAATATCAACGCAGGCGGCTGATGATCGATCTGTCCCTGACACTGTATCCGAGTTCGACTTGCACACCCTTATGCACAGTTGGATTCCTTTCAAGCCATCCACGAAGCTGGGGCTTGTATGAAAGATCCCTGGAGGTGTCGTTCGGTACAGTGTAAGAGGAGGTTTTCACAAACACAATCATTGTGGAGTACCGATCATTAATGAAACTTGATTGGGCGTGTCGGTTCAGGATTGGCACAGAGCCTCCCATTCATCGGCTGTGAACGGATACAGCAAGTTACAGTACTGCAATTATTTGTCTGATCAAGGCGTAAAGCCTTGAAGCTGTCAAACTCGAACTGAATTCAACACAGCCTATCCTTATCCGCAGTGTCGCATGCTCGCTTGTTGTCCAACAAGTCGTAGTGGTGGTGTGCTGGAACCTTCAATTACTTACCATGCCCGAATAAGCGGCTGACTCTACCTTGGACGTATGTATGCTTCTCATGAGGCATCCATCAATCATGATTCCGAATCCATGAGGAGCCATGAGCCATAATACGGCGCTTACTCCACCGTCGTTCCTTGCTAGGAACGTGCAAGCGCAAGAGTAAGTAAGTATCGGCCGCGTGTGAGAAATCACCAGGTCGTTTTTTCTTCCCTGTTGATGCTGTCTTTGCTTTGCATCCCTGTGCTATGCTGTGCAGCCTATGTTATGCTTGCTCTTGGGTTTGGTAGGCTTCGAGCGGCCTGGGCCATGTTCGTGATAGATTGAGTCGGCAACTGTTGTTTCACTACTAGATAAGATCACTACATCTTATTATGTTCAGGACAATAATAATGACAGGCGCACCAGAAAGTCCGGCATGAAGATCGAGAGAGAGCGAAACTAGGCCCCAGCTTTGAACATCAATCAATGGATAGAAGAATGAGGATCAAAATAAAATATGTGACTGAATCTAGCAAAGATGTCATGCCTCCCCCCACACGTACATAACAAGCCATCTACTCCGCTCAATGGGAGATCAGAAAACTTGAGATCCGGACTTGAGGCTCATAAAATGAAGAAGCACATCATGTGTAATCGACTTGGTGAGCTGTTTGAATTATATCGTTTCTTGTGCTGTCAGTAGTCGATATTTCTGCCACCCCTCCAACCGGAAGCAAGACCCATTCGTTGAGAGGCGCTGTAAATCCGTGCCGCTCGTTGAACTAGGAGGCATGTATTCACGGCTAAACCGACTCTCGACAACTTTGTCACCCGCCATGCAAGGACCATGTTTTCGACATCCTTCCCTTTCTGTGTTATTGTTTAGCCCTTATGACAATATTTTGAGACAATACAATGAATATGATGCCTTTTTGGCATACGAATTTGTTGATAGTGCAGTGTAGTGTAGTGCTGGATCTACCTACACTCACGCAGCTAACAGAGCTCACTGGGAGCCAGCGTCTCTTCGGCACATGTATTAGCTCTTCTGGATCCTTGGCTCCATATCGTCGAGTCGTAATTCCTTTTTCACCATGCCTGCCCGCCAAATCTGGATTCTTTCCAAGTAGAACAAGGGCGCTCAAATCGCCTTATCGACCATTGAAGAAAATAGCACGTACGTAGTCTGAAAGCCACCGTCTGGCCCCATCCGATAACCTGGCACCGAACGGTGAGAATCCCTGCCGCTATGGGCATCCCCCTCGCGCTGAGGTGCAGCGCCATGGTACCAGTACGGAGCCCAGCCCGTCATCACACTTCCAACAAAGAGGCTAGAAGCGATGATCCAAAAACTTAACCGGGGCGACCCAGGGCCTAGCCAGTTGACGACAGCAAATCTGTATCCAGCAACCACGACTTGTGTCAGCCAGCCCAAGACAATACCGGTACGTCCGCGCCAAGTACAGTAGTCGAGCCTCAAGTCGTAGCACCAGCAATTAAACACATGCTCCAAGACGGGTTGGTTGCCTTTCGACAAAGCCCTTGTCGACTTGGTGGAAGTAAACGCATCCTGTAATGTAATGATGTGTGTTGGTTTCGTCAGTCGTCTGGGCCAGAAGCACCTAGACACTCTGAGAGAAGGGAAAAGTCTGGAACACTCGTGATAGGTAAGAGGCTTGTTACCGTTGAAAAGCAAGTCAGTCAATCCATCAGTCAGTCGTGCACGAAACCTGTCACTGCATTCCGTTGGCTGTAACCTTGCTTAGCCAGAAACATCAAGCGTGCCCAACAAGCACCAAAGAGACATGGACAAACCTTGGTTGCAGGCTAACTTAGAAGAACAAATACGGCTGGCTTGTCTAATATTGTAATTTCGTACGGAGGCCAAGAAAGGAAGACATTCTACCACGGTTGCCAGCCTGGCTGCCTGGTTAATCTCTGCGTACGGGGTACTTGCATCCTCTTGGTTCAGCAACCTGGTACCTCAGAGTTTTGCCATGGCTGAAAACTGTCGAGCTGCTGTCTGGCACCTTTCACCGATCAGACAAGGCCATACTGATCGATATAGCATGTGGGCGATGCACTGTCGTCTCGAGGCATTTATTAACAATGCTATGATGGCGTTCAATAATTAGGTACATCGTATCTTTCAACTCAGGCACCGATCTAGCGAATGGGTTTAGATGCAAGCAAGCAGCAAGTGCAGCGCTTTGTCGTACAGAAGGAACTTTCCATGCACTCACCGCCAATGAGAGCCCCAGTATATGATAAGGGAATAGCTTGTTTGTCTCGTCTTGTCTCCTTTCTTTTTCTTTTTCTTCTACATACATATCTAACTAGAGTAGGCTCCAAACAACATCTGGCCATTCGGGGAACTTGCACAACGCATAAAGCCCGAACCAAGCTCGCTCGCTGGATTATGATCAGCAGTCGCAGGCACGGGAAATAACCAACTTTCTGTACCAAGCCTAAATGTGTACGTATTCGATCTCGCCAGTCTCTTGTGGTTGTCTCGTATGTACAGTCCAAAATCATGCCGCCGCAGCCTGCTTCTCTCGTATGTGCGTGGGCGTAAAACTCGCAAAAAGGATGGGGAAGTGGGCGCATTGATGACCACTTGAGTGCGGGTATTCAATCTCGAAAATGTAAACGAATCAGTACAGTAAAGTCAGTGAGCCAACCACAACTGGTTGCTCTCGGCAAGGAACCCAACCTAACCTAACCTGACTTAACCTTGGAGGTGACTGACCCTTGCTTTCCAATTTTCTCGCTTTGGCTTTGGCGCTCAACAGGAACTCAAACGCAGGGGTGATTGGTTATTTGTTTAAAGGAGTGAATTGATCCATGTGAATGTAATGTAATGGATACATACATCATGAGACTCATGAGACGGGACAGACAGAGAAAAGCACAGGCAGGGTTAAAGACACTTGCTGCCTAGGTAGGTACATATGCCACATTTGTAGCTGAAAGCGCAGCGCAGTGCAGTGCATTACAATCCAAGTGTCACAGGAAAAGGAAAGAGGAAAGAGAGAATGTCGTAAGTTCCTTCCTTCCACATATCCGCATCGTGCACGGCAATAATAAACCCCGCCCGATTGATTGATTGTCTTTATTGCACCCTACCGCAGTACATACAGGACCTACCTAGGTAGGCAGGTAAGCTCCGGGGCGCAATACAAATCCTGGGAGTCTTTTACGAAAATAGAATCGAGTCCTAATACTAGCGATTAATGTCCAGAGTGATTATAGTTTCCACAACTCATATTATAGTGTGTATAAAAAGCAAAACCGGTGTCTAGGTCCCCCCGTTCGATCAGTTTCGTGATTCATCAATCACACATGTCCAAAATTCGGGTCTTTTTCTTGAACTTGTACAGGGCTAAAGGGATGGAAGGTGAACATGGGACCGCTGAGCCAAGCAACTAAACAAAGTTAGTAGTTAGTAAGGGGACCAGTGGTCAGAATTGGTCGATCCTACCCCTCGAGTTCTGTAACAACATTTGATGCATGACTACTAAGGTGTCCGTATGTGCGGATACTTTTATCGTGTACAAACACCTTTATCCTAATAAGCAGCTCGATTTGTTGGTACCTAGGTATGTTGGTGAAAGAATAACGCCGATACTTACTGGATTATGGCATGCGTCAGCCCTTCAGAGATCGACATTGACAACCCATTTATGTGTGACCGATGAAGACGGAAAGCGGACGGTGCTGCTGCCTTACTTGGAAAGTCTGGAATCTCCTGGCTGTGCAGATATATACATAGAAACTGGAAGGAACGGAACTCATCTCATCTCATCTAGATTGAGATTAAGATTGTTGTCATTGGCCAAAGCATTTCTACTAATTGCAATTCTCGACACGGACATGGAAGTAAACATCAAATCCAAGACACCGGCACTTTCCCACTTGTGTCTTTGGTTTCCTTCTAACCACCCCTAGGCCCAGCAGCAGGTCGCAGTCTACTCCGTACTAAACCTAGGTAGACATTCCATTTTGTGTTCAACCCCAGTCTAGGTATTTGCCCGTGACTTTTTCCCCTTCTTTTTCACTTTCGAATCAACACCCCAAACCGGTAGCCCACTGTGACAGGGAAGTATCTCATGTCCACATGGGATTTCATTACGAATGCTCTCGAGATGATAGTCTCAATAATATCGTCATTTCCAACCTCATACTTGCATCAACACTCACGGTGTGAAGCATTTTAGTTGTCACATGTACAAGGAATCTTTCAGCCAAGTTCACCACATCAAAGGAATAAGACCAAATCATGAGAGAGCTCCTGGTTCAATGTTGCATGTAGAAGCCAATCACATGCGAAGGCTATATCAACTTTGGAAAGCTTGCAAAGCGCTGGTGGCAAACCCAGTACACGGATGCACTGTACACATGCAGTGGGGTTTCGGACAGTGTCTGACTTAGGTTTGGTCCGTTTTGCTTTGTCACGGTGCATTTGCTTTGCTTGCTTCGCCTGTATGTACCTGCACTCAACGGAAGATGAAAGATAGACAGACAAGGGCGCTTGCTCCAGGGCCCATGCTAGGCTTGGCTGAATCGCTGCTCCCTCCTCCCGCTGCTTCCGCCATCGTTGTCGCTGACCGGAGGCCTTGACGACATATTGGTTCCCTGGCCTTGTTGAGCAGCTTTTCGTGTTGGAGGGGTGGGGTTGACGACATTTAACTAAACCCCAACTGCAACCAAAGTTGATCCAGCATCTTCCGGATACACATTCTGATATACGCCAAAGCCTCATGTGCTTCGCCATCAGCAATGCAGTCAACAGGGCGGATGATGTGGATGCTGAATGCTTCACCACGCGGTCCTTCTGCTGAGTCGCACAGGGTAACCTCACCACCACAATCGATCATGCTCTGAGACAAGGAAAAACAAATGGATGTTGCCAACTGATTACACTTGTCTGTGTGTTGCCCAATTCGCCGACTGATCTCACTGTTGGCTGCTGAGAACTTCCAGAGCCTCCACGTACGTCCCTAGCCTTTGATTGAGCTTGATCAGCATCTCTCTTGGCTTGGTCTATCCATTCTCGCGCAGCCGCCCAGGTATTCGCCATCAAACACCGGATTAAGGCACCGTCATCAAACGGTATTAGCGACCGGGCACTATCCAAGGACTGCTACCGCTCCTCAGAACTAGACGTCGGTGGTCCAGGTACTATCCTGGCTCTCCCACCACCGAAAACCTTGCTACCCGAATTTGAAATGAACCACCACGCTGTGTGACACCTCAAGCTTTATTGCAACAAGAAGTGCCCCAAACCGTATCACTTTATTAGGCATGTAATCCGTCCGCCCATGGCTACAATATTTGCCTCGAATATGCATCCACACGTCTACGGCATTCAATCACACCGTTGTTAAGATACGGCAATTCAACTTGCCGGGAACTCATTAATAATTGATGACACCCGCAGGTTGCACCCGCAGTACTTACTTGGTGGCTCGTCAGTACACAAACGAGGCCCAGTTTTGGGCCTTCTACATTGCCTCCCAATACCCCCATTTCCTGATCTCGTTGTCTGCTTTGAAGGTCACTCATCCAATGTACAGGACAGGTCGTTTCATGGTGCACCAACCGGCTGGTAGCGTCGAGCTCATGTCAAGTTTTAATTGGTTCGTTGTCTCACCCTTAGGTTTACCGGAACTGCTTCATGGCCCCAAGGTATGATGTTGTGCTTAATTCGGCCACCATCAAAACCAACGGCCTGGCCTCGGATGAGAGTCACTGATGGACGCTGTTGATCTGGCTGGTCTAGTCTCGCCATCTCTTTCTGCACCCCGACCCCATCGGTGATGGCCAAATATCGATGGATGATGGTGGGACGGCTGGTTGATCGACAACCATCAAGGCAGGTTGCGGCTGTTCGAGATGGAGATATACGTTTTCCCCCAGCAGTCAAGGCTTTGATCGATATTGGACGCCAGTCCGGAGGTTTGCCTGCATCAAAATAGGTAGCATAACAGGGAGGAAGGGACCATCATACCTGCCAAAGAAGTATAAAAACAATATTGACGAGCCATGACGCTTTGCCAATATCAACAAATGGCTCAAAATCCGCAACAAGGTTTCTTCCAACTTGTTCAGCCGAATGACAATGAGGGCAAAGCCAGCATCATGTCCCGCGATGCGAGGTTTTATGTTGGACATGGAGGGACAGGTCTGATCCACTTGATAGTTGGTCTTGATAGCAATCCACTTGCTGAATCAGGCCCGGTAGCCATATCAATCCACGTCCACGCCCCTCGACGTGCGTGATGCTGATTCAAGTGTGAAGAATTTGTGATGCAGGGATGCCTAAACCTGGGTGGAATCCCACGCTTACAGCCCCATCAGAGCCCTGTACGAGTTGTAAGTCGTGCGGTCCTACATGGCCGAGATAAGATGTCCAGGGTGATCTATCTCCTGCTCCAGTGGCTACTGATTGACTTCAATTTCTTGAGGCTTCTGATGTGTCCTTTCAGCTCATATGGAATATTGGGATAAACGGACTAATCATAGATGTAGCCTGGAATTATATTACTGAATGGCACTAACGAACACGCAACGACAATCTCCCAATACTATTTGAGTTTCCAGCCCTGAACCCACGACATGTCAAGCCTTAGACGAAACCTCAGTCTCAGATTGTTGTTTAAATGTTTGCACCATAAGAAGAACTCCAAGAAGCCGTCTAAAATTTTTATGGAATACTCAATATAAGAACTTGCACCCTTACCAACTGCACAGTCTTGGCGGCGGCTATCTTCTTTCTCAATATCACACGGAGCTTCTACAGGAAAAAAGTGAACAGGCGGTTCTATCACAGCTGGAACAACATGGAAACGTGCTGTGGTTCAGCTTTGGTGGTAGAATATCATGCATGCATGATACCATAGGGTAGGCAACTTAGCATGGTTGTCAGTAGCCCAATCGGATGGTCTTGAGACTCGAAATCCAACTTGTCATGATGCCTCTCCCCTCAACATGATTTTGCACTACGAGTTTCAAGCCCATGCCTTTCCCAAGAAGGGAGCAAATAAGTGGTGATCAGCGATACCATAACAGCCCATCAATCCCACATGTAGTCATCACCACTGGGTGAACAAGGGCGATAAAAGCCATGTTAGCGCCTCCAGCCACTCTTCATAACCTGATTGACCAGGTTTGGCGAACTCCTGGAGTTGAACACAGTAGGTGCTTGGGCAGGCTGTCTTGAAATGAAAGGCAAACTTAACCACGAGGGAGGGAGAAAATGACAAGACCACAAGGAGTCTGCGTTCAAGGGAGGTCCATGCAAGCACTTAACGCGCGGCATGACCAACCGGCGCCAGACGGGGAGACTGACGCCATGACCCGGGGCCCAATGGCTAACTACATGTGCTATACAGCACATACCTCCCTTTTTTATTACTGGTCTAATCTGATCACATTTTGGTTTACGCCATTTGAACCATGTTTGGACGGCGTCAGCATTCATCTCATTCTACATCTCCTTTGCTTCTGATTTGTTTTGTTTGTGGGGCTCACACTGCATACATACATATTCAGTAGTCATGTCTCATACCGAGCTGAGCTGAGATCAGGCTCAGGCCAGTCCGGGCCAAGGCTGTTGCGAATACAGAATTGCCTTTGTTGTCTCGTGTGCGTGTTTCTAAAACAACAGGTGCATGCAAGGCACGACTCGCCGTATTGGAACGTGCTCATTTCAAGGTGACCGCCCCAACCTCATCACCACCTTGGACCATATCATTGGAAAGATGGCCGCTAGTTGCATAGGGCTACTATTTGGTCTCGTGCCGGATGAGTGCATAATGTCTGAGAACTCGCAACACCAAGTTGGCCATTTTGAACTTGTCCTTTTTTGCTTTTGTCATGTCAACCAACCGTTGCCTTGTACATCTATCTCGGTCTTGCCTGGTTCTGACCGGTTTACTAGCGAGACTGAGCCGAGCGGCTTGCGGGGAATGGCTGTGTTGAGGCTTCGACAGCGCCTGCTAAAGTCAAGAGCTGTCAGTGTCAAGAGGGAGCGGCATTTGGATGTTCTTGTTCACGATACTTTTGATTGATGGTCTTCAGTCCAGATCTGATGCCATCCTCATTTGGGTGATGAACCCAGAGGACTCCCGTCATGCCCTCAGCGGACAGTCAAGGCCAATGACGAGCTGCATCGTTTGTACTCTACCTGGAAGGGTCCATACGAAAGACAGCATGCATGACCTCGACATGACAGTACCGAGACTATGATGGCATTTTTATACGTATGAAGCTGAGCTGCCGAAGCTTAACTACGTCAAAATATCTTCCAGAAGCAGAATATGACTGAAACCCTCACCATCCCTCGATCTTGCGCTCACATTTGCTCCCACGCTAATATACGTCAATCTTGGACGAGAACTACTCAATACGCTCATAGTATATTATGCTTACAAGGTTTTGTTATGCTGACGCTTTCGACTGCCAATATGGAATACGACTGAGCGATACTAACCACTATCTAGTAACCAGATCAGGGCAGGGGAAGCCTCACACGGCTAATACATACAAGACACCTGAGATGTGTCATGAAAGACGCCCGCAACTCGAGTGGAAGGCTACCTGGTACAGACGATGGAAAATAGTAACAGACACTGTCAATCTTCTTCTTTTCAGCTTCGATACTCGGCGCATCTGAGGAGACAATTATTCCTCTGAGACATACACGTACCCGGGCAATCTCGCTTGGCCATCCAAAGCTTGATGCTCAGCCGTCGAACTCATGTCACAAAAGATGAGCATCAAGACACCTCTTCAACAAGTTACCGACGTAACTAGAATATCTCAACCGTTGTGCATCATTATCCATCCAGAAGAAAACACACACAGAGCTGGATGCACATGAGTTCTGAATGAGTGCAACTGAAGAGTCAATATACAGACCAGATATCTACCAGTGCTACAGGTTCAACACCGTTGCTTCAGCTAGGTCACCATCAAGTGAATCAAGACCTAGGAAAATTTGAAGCGGTATGGCAGACAATTTGTTTCTCTCAGTATCAGAGACTAAGAAGCTGGGCAATTCATGTTTTGAAAATCTGCAGGAACCCGCAACGCGTGTTACATGTCCGCCTTGTAACAGCCTCATACAGATAACGAATCTACTTAATATACACGCTACAAGACAATTGCTTCAAGTGAGCGTGAAGTATTGTGTCTTTTACTTACTGACAACTCATTGATATGCATATGACCGCCCTGCCAGTTACTGTATCCATCGAACCCCGTCTCTGTACTTGTGTCCTTGCTCCCCAATCGCATCGTCTCGGGGGTCAGCAAATCATAAGATTGGATGAATGTCACATATGAGCATACATACATATCCAGTTTCACGTTCCTGTCGGGTCTTCGGCATGCCACTCCAATTAAGTGGGAACTTGGTGTGTGACGTCTGTGAACTTCGATACATGGCAAGGGGTTTGTTTTCCTTTCCCCCATTGATGTTGAGGCTATATAGAGGCCTCTTTGTTCCGATCTAGCCGTATGATGGATCCTTCTCACCCTGTTGGATCAGGACAAGATGGGATCCGAAGGGTCTGGAGCAGAGCCTACATTCGTATTCTGTTTTGACGGGACTTGATTCGGCTCCCCGTATGCTCCCCGTATGCTCCCCGCATAAATTAGTCGAGTCGTTCCTAAAGTTAGCAACTTTCAGAGATCGACATGAGTTGTCTAAGCCACTGACCTACAACATGCGCTCACGAACCTCTCATCTTTCCCAATATATTTACTCTTAATAACCCGACACCTCAGCATCATTTTTAGTGAACTTGAGTTCGGATCTCAACACCGTCCCCTTCATCGTGATATCTCCGCCGTGTTTCCGCTTACTTCTACGTCATAGCCTAACCACTTCTCCTTCAACAAGGACATCCCTGTCAGATCGCTGCACTGAAAGCATTCTCGTAAACCAGGTCTTGGAGGAAGAAGAAAAATCAATGAATTAGTTTCCTGTTTAACTACGACTGGGCCACCCGCTTGCTTCTGGTTAGTCACTCAAGATGCTCGTTACAAAAAGAAACCACTTCTAGTTAAGTAAAGGCTAACTGACCCTCATTTTTCCTTTACAGTGCTGGTCCTTGTTCAAACAAATTATTCTTCTTCCTGTCCTTCAGATTGCCCGAGACCTGAAAACGAAACCCAATCGGGCATTAATGATAAAAAAACCTCTCGGAAGAATTAGGCCTCGACTTAATATACTCTCCATATAACTGAACGATTTAAACTCTGCACGAGCAGTGAGACAGGAAAGTCACAGCTGCATTTCCATTCGATACACTAGTGTCCAATCCTAGCAGAGTAAGTCTTGACTTCCAAGATGCAACGCTCTGGCTCGTTTGAGCGACGCAGCTCTGTCAATCAGAGACCATCGCCAAGCCCATCGCCAAGCCCATCGCCAATACCCACGCCATCATCCAGAACTCGAACACCCTCACCTTCTCGTGGCCGACCTCAATCGTTCCGTGGCAGTAATAAACCATCCTCTTCACGACCAATTTCACGATCGAGATCTCGAGGAAGGACTTCTTCACGATCAAGTTCGCGCTCGCCTTCTCGTCGCAAGAAGCGCAGCGACGATCATGACTACAATGGCCTTTTCAAAACCACTGCTGGTCTGTTGGCGGGGATTGGCGTTGCGACCGTCATAGCCCACAAGGTCTGGCCAAAGGGTGTCCTCCATGGCGATCATGAAGATTGGGAGCATCCTTCCCCCAAGCATAGCCGGAAACAGCATCGACATCGCTCGCCTGGAAATGCCGAGCGTGTGTATGAGCGCACTACTAGGCGGCATGGCGACGTTATCCATCAAGAAGAGATCAGCCGTAGACGGCCTCAGAACTATGAGAGGATGCCGCAGGAGCATGTGAGGGTGCGGCATCATGCCGAACGGCTACCATATGCCCCTGATGACCACTATGCTCAGGAGCAGCCTTTCTATCCTGCTGAGCGCAGAAGAACTGTTGCTCAACCTGCTCCTTATCCTCCCCACTGGTGACGTGCACCGGTGGAATTAGGCGATACTATGTATTGATGCTGACACGATTTATGTAAATATCGAATGGGAGACGGGCTGATTTATCTTGGTTACATGATGGCGAATTGCATTAGTATTTGGGCGAGTTGGCGAATTGTGTCGTATTTCACATGTTACTTCGGAGACATTCACGCTACTAGAAATACATACACATATAAACGTCTAAGCGGTCCTTTATAATATATGTATTTGTTATGAGCGTTCGCTCGTTGGCTCTATGCTATACCGTTGTACCTAAACTCCGGTTGAAACCTACAATCGCCGTCCTGTATGCATGCTCATCATGTAAATCTTCAAGGCAAATATGCATTCCGTATATACTGCATAACCCATTATACCTCGCTTGCTACCGGTGATGATGGGGCAGAACTGGGTGAATCCCTTGTCATCTCCTTTGGTGCTATACTCTCTACAGCTTCGTTCCAGCCCTCACCGGCAGTATATCTTACAAAGACTGTGTTGAGAGTATCTGCAAAGTACCTCTCGCGGCGAACGGTTCTCCTTTCTCCCCCTTCCATAGCCGAGTAGGCACTGCGTGTGGTGCGCATCCTCTTCCGCGTGCCGCCTTCGCTTAAAAGGTTACTCAACTTGAGTCGCTCTTGCATCAGGGTGCTGTCAAACTCCACGATCCCGCGGACCCATGGCGCCACGTCCAAAACGATGAGACTTGTGGTCCGGTCAAATACAGAGGGGTCGAGATAACTGGCGTATACTGTCTTTTCGTTCACAGCAATGGGATCGAATGCATGTGCCAGGTCCATGCGATTTAGAGGCGGGGTCTGAGGCACAAATGAGTGTTCGAGAGATTGTATGACTCGCTTCTCCGTTAACGGTTCGAGAAGACGACCAGTTGCTGTGTCGGTTTGAAGTGAAGTGTTGAGAAGCGTTTGTCTTGTCAGTGATTTGAGTGCGAAAGACAGGTCAACACTTAGCGAGGACTGCAGGATTTTGGGGTCTGCCTCGAGAAGCCGGCGCCCAAGGACGAAATCATCTCGCATCTTGGCTGGCATTTCAGGTAATTCCGGATCTATGAGCTCCTGGAGATAGGTACCAAACGTACCGCTCGAAAACACGTCTGCATCGCCCATGGAGGTGTAGAACTCATCCATGGCCTCAAGCAAGTCAAGTCTCTTACTGTGCTCCGAGGCGTCATGCGACATATCATCTGCCCATGACTGCATACTCACTGTGTCGTCCCAGTCGCCCATGTCCAGCAAAAAAGAGTCCCATGACTGCTTCAAGGCTTCTTCCTCAGACTTCATCGGATCAGGGCAGGTGGTTATTAGATCACGGCTGATCCAGCCCAAACCCTTGCAATATGTCTCTTCGCTCAGCACTCGTACCACATCTCCGTTCTCATCCAGGTCAGATCCTTTGGGCCATCGCAGGTAGAACCAATCGGATCCTCCCTTGCGATCCCCAACCCCAATTTGACACCAGTAATTGAGTTCTGTTAGCGCAGCCCTGAGATCATTTCTGCGAGACTTGTACAATGCTTCAACAGCTGTGCGTCGTAGTATGTGACCCTCATTAGCTGCTGTAAGAAGGCAAAGGTCGACGGCAAGATCGATAGGCGGAGGCGAGAAACGGAATATGCCATGGAGATTGAGGGTTTGGAGCGGCACTATCCTTTCGTCGTTACATGTCATGATGAAAGGTCGTTTTGATTGTGCCATCATTCCTGTCAATGTTGCCCAAAATTGCTTGTCTTCTTCGTATAGAATGTCCACCTCTTCCAATAGAATTAGTGACTGTTTCTGACTTTTGTTTGAGTTGGCCTTTGTAGTCTCGGTCTGCTTTTCTTCCAAAGGCTTCTTGGGTGTTGGCCGGAGAGTTGTCTTCTTCTGGAAAAAGCTTGTCATCGTGCCCTGTTTTCCAGCCTTCAAGTCGCGAGCCACCTGGTCCTCTTCTGTAGCCTCAGAACCGTTCTGTGCCTGATGTTGCTGAACGAGATGATTGCGTGTCATATCACCAACCTTCTCGAGAATATCTTTGCCGCTTCGCCTACTTCCTGGGTGAATTTCGAAGATCTCGAACCCTAGTTCTTTGGCAATGGCGTAGACAGTCGCTGTCTTGCCACTTCCGTGAGGGCCACTGATGACCACAGCATTCGCCAGGCGTTCTTGGTCCTTGGTACCCTTTTTTACGTCGCCGTTTCGAACAACCGTCTTTTTCAGCAGTCCTGGACCAGCAGGTGCCCAGTCGGCCTCATTTTCAGAAATCTCTTCCATTTCGTTTGCTTCCTCTTCACTACTGACAACGAAGTCACTTAGCTCATCCTTCTTTCTCTTCTTCTTTGGTGCCACTTTCGGCTTCATCTTCTTCTTCGTCGTGGGGTTATCCTGGCTAGCCGAAATCACTGAGTCAACTTTAAGTGCCTGCAACCATTCTTTCAGTAGAAGAGCTTCCTTTCCGCCCTGCAGGATCTCTGCTGCTGTAGCAGGAGCGTATTTGTGCGCCCAGGTCGTTGATTCACATGTAGATTTGTCATATGCTGAGAGATTTGTCTCAAGCGACTGATATAGACGGTTGATCGCTGGATGTGTAGTTTTTGAACTCTCGGTGACATCGTCCATAAGCTGGTCATCGTCTTGACTGGTAGTTGATTTTACAGTTCGCAATTCTGAGCGAATACGTTTCTGCAGTTTTCGGCCACTTTCAAAGTGTCGGGAAGGTTTACGCAACTCTTCGGGAGCCGGTTCAAAATGGTCGTCGCTTTTAGGAAGGGAATCCTGAATAGCAGAGAAATTCATGGTGGTGCAGAACTGCTCGAGCACAGATTCTTCAGAAGTTATCGTCACAGCAGAGCCCTTGGACTTTTTGTTCATGCAGTCGTCAGATAGAAGTATGATCGGATCAAGTTGAAAGTCAAATCCACGGACATGAGCCATCCCTTTGGCAGGCCATAGAGGCTGCATAGCACCGGGAACTTTCGCTACGCCTGTTTTGACTCCAAATCGCGGCGCCTGTTTGTTCACTACAAATGGATTCCTTGCCTTTTTCGGAGACATTGGCGTGGACATGAAGACTGTGTGGCGTGACGAAGAAGGGGAGCGTTTGTCGACAGCACTCTCCTCAACCTTGATGACCTTTGTTTTTGCTGCAAAGAGCGGATGTGTGGTCTTGGAACTTGAAGTATTCTGCGTGGTAGAACTCTCCTTCGCTTTCCGTCCTCGTTTCTTAGGCGGGGTTGAAGGAATTATGATCTTACCATCCAAGATCTGAGAGATCTTATCGCCCAGCTCTTTTCGACTAGCATCGTCATGTCCGTATTTCATGCACACTATGCGCGAGGGAGCATACTTTGGTCTAGTTCTTGGCGGTGACCTTAATGTACCGGTCCTTAGGTTCAACTTAAGCATCTTTCCTGTGGTCGCATTGGTATCGGCGTTGGAGAGGCTCGAAGGATGAGTGGCAGTCGAGTTTGCATCATCTTCGGGTTTGACGGGGATATTGTTGATCGAGGGAGTTGCAGTCCCAGTAACAGTAGTCTCAAAAGGCTTAATTCCAAGGCTCTGCTCGATTGTAACATTGCCTGAAGCTGCAGGTCCTTCGCTCTGGCGCGATCGCCGTTGTTTTTTCGGGCCAGATGTGTCTTGTGGCAGAGTTGTCTCGGTCTTTCGTCGCTTCTTTCCGTTCTGTATTTCCGTTACGGTTTCAACATCGTCGTGAAGAGACCCGTTGCTTGCATTCTTCGTAGATGGATTGGAGGGGACGACTGTTTCGGAGACAGGGCCTTTGGTAAAGAATGGATGGACTTTCTTAACCTCTGGCTCCCTATTGCCTTCCTGGGCCATCCTTTCCACCAAGACAGATCCCATAGATGCGCAAAAGACTGGTGAGGTATGCATGTAAGCATAAAATGGTAACGGTCACAGGAAGTTCAAGGGCCTATATACCTTAAGCTTAAAATCAAACCACCATTTCACAAATGTAATTTTAAAGACGAGACTGGTACGAAAAGAATAGAACGAAGACGTGACAGGGATTTCAGGGGATAAGGATGAATAAATTCCAATGCGAGGCGGCTCTGTTTTGTTAAAGAGGAACCGAAAGCGTTGCCCGTGGATATTTGGATAGGTTGACCAAGGGTCGATGGGTAGGTAGTTCGCGTTTAAAGTGGTCACCACTGAACGCGTCGTTTCACGGGCGCGCTAAAAGGACGTGCTTCCAGTTGCCCAGGCTAGGTAGAGTACAGTACGTCAGGGATGCATTTGCTGGTGGGTGGGTCTCTATGGAGGTTGTGCTCTTTCGCCCCACCATCGGAATTTGTTTCGGTCCGCTCCAACTTTTTTTTTTGTGAAGCTTCGTCTTATCGATCTTTGTAGGAAAATTGCAGGTCGGAATATTCGACTTACCAACCGAATTGTGTTTCTTGGAGTCCACGGTATACTCCGTAATCGCAATACTGTAGTCGCCATGGCTTCCGAGTACAGAATACACAAGCCTTATGTGTTGGCGACTCTTCCTCGACCATTAGATCACACTGAAGGTCGCATCGTTGCGCGAGAGGTCTATGGCTTGCGCGATGGCCAGAAGAAGAAGAAGAGGACAGAACTGGTTGTTGGTGTGGACGGAGAAACTGCTAGCATCTACGATGTATGTTTACATCCCAGGATTCGGTTTCCAATATCACTAACGTTGCATAGGTTCCAGCATCCAGTCTGATCACTTCGTATCCCATCCCACCTCAAGAATCATTCACCTGCGCTCCTTACTCTGTTAGAATCCGACGATCGGGCACCAACGATGTTTCACGGTACACATATATCTCCACCCGCGATTCTACCGGGCAGAAGATCACACTCTTCAAGGACGTTGTCAGCCAGGATGGCAAGACTACCTCTACCACGATTGCCTCTCCAGTTCTCAAGACCTCACCTATCCAATACCTCGCTTGCGCCTCCAGTATATCCGAGACCGCATATGTTGGCGATGTGATCGCTGTTAGCCAAAACGGAGAGTTCGTTTCGCTCTTCTCCGAGACTCTCGCGATCCAATGGACTTCATCCTCGAAATCGGCGGTACAGGATGCTATTGCAACCCAGATCGAAAGCTTCGAAGTGGACTACATCACCTCAGGTACACTTGCTGAGTTCCGCGAAGGAATTTTCAAGGACAAGCCCGAGGTCTTCAGCGCGCTGCCCAAGACACCTAATTCTGAGCCTGAGTTGGTTGCACTTGTGTTGAGAACTCTAAGCCAAGGCCAGGAGAGCCGGCACTCAGTCGTTCTCGCTGTATCTTCAGGCGCCCCCTCGACTACCGTGGATATCCAGAAGTTGTCGCCTCTCGAAATCGCCCCCATCGGTACCCCCTCACCTCGTGGCACAGATAAATCCACCTATGAAGTTGACGTGCAAGCAGCCTTGCTGATGCAACTACAAGAAGGCTCCCTGAGCATTTATGACTTGACCACGCCTGTCCCAAAGTTGAAGTCTGTGGTTCAGACGGAGAATGCAGTCTCATTCGCTCGCTTGTCCCGACCTTTTGTTCTATCCTGTTCGCTCGAGTCTATTAGCCTTTACAACCACCAGTATCGCTCGATCCATGCTAATGCACCCCTTGATTTGTCCGAAGTTTTCTCCGGGGGAGAAAAGCCCCAGTCATGCCAATTCATCAGCTATCTTAGAAGCCAGGAATTGATGGTCGCTCTCGTAGACAACGTGCTTGTGTCAATCCAGATCGAGCCCCCCAAGAGCCAAGGGAAACGACGGAAACAGGGTCTACTGATCGACTCTATCGGTCGCGGAACTGCCACCGAGATCCCCACGAAGAAGATGAAGTCAGACAAGCTTGCAGCAGAGTTCTCCAAGTACGTTCCTGGCTCAATGACTGAAAAGTACATGGCCAAACTCCGCAAAGAACTCGAGATGGCCGATGGACATCTCTCAAAGGGCGATCTTGGTGAATGGGAACAGTTGCTACGCAGCCGCTTCCACGTCGGTCTTCGATCTGTAACAGACGGCAAGGAAGAAAAGGACTCCCAAGAGCTTCCTGAGTGGGAATGGCTTACGGGGGGGTCGTCATACGCTGTCGTTGACAGGCGTTGGGTTCTGTATGCCATCGGGCGCACCTTTTCTCTCTCTACGACCGAAGCTCCTGAGTCACGACCTAAGTTGCAACTCATTCTGCCTGACACAAACGTTACATCCTACCTCGTTGTTGCTGGGCACCTGACCCTCTCGAACTTGAAGGCTGCTTTCCGAGATGAGCTTGATGTAGAAGCTTTGGACAACAAAGCTCTCGTCGAGGACCTCTTGACAAGCTTGGCCGATGCTGATCCATCAACTACGTTGATACTCAACTATCTCCAGGCTACACCACTTGGCGAGCTAGAACTGCTACTTGCCATCCGAGCCTTGATGGTCAGCCTTGATCTCATTATTGATTCTAAGAAGCCAGCTAGCAACAAGCTTTTGACGAACGAGGCACACGATGAGGCTGGAAACTACGACATGGATCTCGACGACCTCGAACGGGACATTGCCATTACTGAGTACTACCTCGGAGACGACAGCAGTAGCCGCTCAAGAGGACTCACATTGGCTTTCGCTAAACTCTGGCGTCTACCGGCACTGACTACTATCAAGGCAATGCGGGCTACGCTCAAGACGCATGATATTTTGTCCCTCATCCACACACTCCGAGTAGAGCTTGTTCGAGGTGCGTGGACATCGCTGTATCTTGACTCAAGCAACTTTGATCTTGACGGCAATGACCCGCCGCCGGATGGCGTGATCGCTTTGATCTCCGACCTCCTCGGTCGGTGCATTGATGCTGTTGGCGCTGGAGGATGGTTGTTGAATGACAACATTTCAGGCGACAATTCTGAGGCTGGCGATCTACTGACGTCGTTACACAACGAAGTCGGCGTTGCCCTCGAAGGTATTGAGGAGGTTGTGACTATCAACGGTTACCTTAGCGAGGCAGTCCGATATGGACAAGCTGCCCAGAAGGGTGGCGTAGGCCGACCCAAATGGAACACAAGCAAGCCTGTTTCTATGCAACTGGAGGGTTTGGAGTCTCGATTGCTCCCTCTAGGACTCAAGACGAAGCAGCTTCCAACCAAGAGTAAAGTGGTGTCGGGCGGCGAAGTAGTCCAGCGCAGCACGCGAGAGACCGGACATCTGATCAGCCAGAAGGTGGAGGCATACTCGCTAGAAAAGTTGACAATTTAAAATTCGGAGAAAGAGATATTTCCCACAAGGCAACTGGAAGATTTGCGCTACTTGGGCTTTTGCCTGTAAGCACGTTGCCGACCTACGACACCACATGGCATGCGGCTGAAAGTTGTGGTATTTTATTTGACACCAACGGGACGATTCATCAGGCTTGGCAATCAAGGTGATTGGAAGAATGGAGGCGAACGAACGCCCAGCTGTGGTGATGAAGCTTCAAAAGGACGTAGGGCGGTATAAAAAGTGCGAGAGATCGGCTACACACGGCGCATGGCAGAGAGAGAGGAGGGGGGACGCGGGCGTGTTAATCAAGACCACATGTCGATGAGCATTTGGTTTATCAGACAGAGATGTCGTTCGTTTACAGCGATAATGTCAACCCACCATGGGGGAGTCAATAGTTAGGCTTGGCAACTCATCATCAAATGTTAGGTTATATTGCAGCAGAGAAATAAAGGCGTTCAAAAGAACGGATGTAGGCGTTACAGATAACCGTACGATTGAACTTGCAAGGGACTGCCTGCGTGGCATGTAATCCAGTTGTAACTCGTTGAACAGAAACAAAAGGCAGCCGCAGATTTGATACACCGACGGATAGATTCGTTTCAAGGTATCGGAACATTGCGACGAGCCACGCTGCGAAACAACCTATCACGGCACACCGAGTAAGAATGTAGGGACGAGAAAGCAATCTGCCCACCATTCAGGTCTCTGTGCTGCGGTTACGCGTAGCATAGTAAATGCCCGGCCAAGCCTACACAGTAGTGAGTATCCAGATATACGTGGTAGTGGTTGTCCCATAATCTTCTATTGGTCTCATCGCATAGTGACGTATTGATCTTGTATGAAGGTGATTCACCATCAAATACCGAAGGTATAGGTTGTACATTACCTATAGCCGACGGCAGAGCCTCGATGACAGCTAAAAGAGTATGAGAATGAATCAGTATCGGGGCGGAGAAGCAGTGTTGGCCTGCTGCCTAATACACTCCTCGAGACTGTTCACATTGATTGATACCTATATGTTTTTACGAGCACAGCCTATCTGGTGGTCAAAGCTGTCGCGGAAGACTTGCCGGTGTGCAAGTGTTAATAGCCAATGCACGAAGCCGAGCTCCCAGACAAAACAAACAACGAGGCTTGGTCTTTTGAAAAAGACGGGGGCTGCAGTAACCCGAAGATGGGTTCAAGGGCAGCGGAGAGGAGAACATGCAAGTACGGATGCTGTATATGACATATTACATAGGTGCATAGAACGGAAGGAGAGATAGATAGTGACCGTGACAGCGCAGAAAGCCCTGCATTGCAGATCGGTTTCGGTTTGTTCGGCTGGTGTGGTGTGAAAGGCATGGGAGTGGATACAGCAATAGAATGAATGTACTGTACTTGTAGAAAAGAAAAGAACGGCGTCGTTTTGGTGAGCAATAAACTAGAGGCAAATGGGGAGCCCATTGCGAAAGTTAACTCTGGCAGTCATGTTCTAGAAGGCGACCAAGAAGATGACAAATGGAGCACCATCGAATCGAAGCGAGTTGAGTCGAGCCAAGTCAATTCCTCGGCCCAGGCACTACCTAGTAACACGAGGGTGAGCACGAGCGAGAGGGAGAGAAGAGGAGACAAGCGATGAGCCGAGTAAACCCAGTAGACTAGACACCTAGTAACTTGTTTTCCTTCTCACCCAAGAGGCTGGTTCTCGATCTGTGAGTGAGCAACAGCAACGCAATCAACCAAGCTGTGCCTTAATCTGGCAGCTGGTGATGAAATGATAGACAGGAGTAGATAAAGCTGAAACGTTCGAATTTCTCCCTCCTCCGGATAAAGGACCTTGTCCAGCCCGCAACCGCTTGTCCCTAGATTAGACTATATACATAGTGAAAGTCGTCATCCTGATCTTGTTCTTTTTCCCTTCCAACAAGGGACGGGACAGACGACTTTTTCTGATGCCGCTAAATTAAAGAATGCCCCACGCAGCGCCCCGTTGCCGAGCGGGTGGCGCAGCGAGAAGCTAACAGGCAAAGTGGGATACACCAGAAAGAAACGGTTTTCTTTTGTATTGCTGTATTCTGTACGAGAAGACCAATCAACACAGACCCGGAGGAAGGAGTCGATGCACGGAGAGACGCAAAGGAAAAGGACGATCATGAGCGATTGCAGTAAGTATCGAATTCCAGTTGCGAACCATGTAGCATATCCTTGACAGGGCTAAGCCTAGTGAAATAAGCGATGATGTAAGGCTGCTAGTCAACAGCGGCTACCTACGTCACTAGACCCAGGACCCAAGACAAAGACAAGGAACCTAACGTTTCCCCACAGGTAATGAGTTCGTCCCCGGAAATAGTACCTACTATGCACAGCAACAGAAGAACCCTGGGCCCTTTTTTCTCGGTAATGTTCATCTTTTCGAGACCGACAAGGCACGGGATCTGAGACGACAGAAGTGAAATCATCCATTACAAGCATAGATGTGTCGAGTGACATGTACAAGCAACAGTTGACCGCCCACCGTCATGTACTCTCTAATATAAGCATGCCCGAGTACTACCTGCGTGGTATGGTAGGGTGACTCCTCCGGACATTGATGGAAGATTTTAACCACATGCTCTGAGAAGGTACAGTACTAGCACTACCTTGAACTTACCAACCATGTTCTACCTAGATAAAATTTACACACCCACTTCCTTCCATCCATCTCGTTCCATGACTGATATGTGTTCGTTCTTTCCTCTGCCTCGTCCGCGCTGTTTCTTCTCATACGTCTTCGTACTTCCCCAACCTTTGACTGGACTGCACTTGGTAACCAGATCCCTCCCTTGTACCCGCCCAGCCCTTCCACTTTTCCTACCTTTCTTTTCTTGTCATAAATCAGTCTTGAATATTTATTTACAACCTCTCCACTTGACACCAACTTATAACACCGACTTTTGCTCTGTAGAAACGAATATTAGCAAAGGCACTAGTCTATACCCTGCTTATAATCGGACATTTACAAGGAACAACCACTCGCATCTCTCCTACAAACTACACTACAACCAACTTATACATCCAGCTTGACAACAGTATCGAAGCTCTTCTGATCTTTTTTATTTATTTATTAAAAAAAAAAAGGAGCCATGAGCGGCGGCTCAACCGTCCAACACATCGACGCTGTCGATGCCCTTGCTCGAAACCTCTATCTCCGCGCCAAACAGTCGGGACTTCCATTTACCGGCGTCGCCGATGCCGTTCGAAACCTTCACCGAGTTCTACGACATCTGCGTATTGAAGCTGCTGACCAAGACTCACTCTTAAACAACGCCGATGCCTCTTCTACGTCACTTTACGCCCGCAAACTCTCAGTCCACGTTGAAAACTGCGATTTCGCCCTCGCTGAACTCGAGACGCTCCTGGAAAGATATGGCGACGGTCGAGCTATCATGGCCGAGGACGAACGTCTACGTGATAACAAGCTATTTGAGATGAAGCAGAAACTTGACGATGAAAAATACAGCCTTGACTTGTTTCTGGACGCCGTTCAGCTGCATGCCGAGAACAGACCCACCAGAGTCGTCGAAGGCCAAGAGGGTCTAGAGAGAATTAAGGATGTTGTTGACGAAATCGCCACAAAACTGTTCCGAAATCGCAACGAAGGTAGCTTTGCCGAAGACGAGGATGGTTTGTGGCGCGAGTTCAAGATCGAGCTTGAGGATCGAGGGTTTTCACCTCAAGTGCTACGTAAACACAAGGTACGAGAAGTCGCCAACCATGATTGTTTGTAGATCGTTACGATTAACACAGCATCAGGATATTCTACGAGCATACATTCGTGAGCTTGAGTCTGTTCAGAATCAGAACGGCGGAAACTATCCTTCTGTTCGAGGTCTCCTAGAACAAGAAGCACGATCCCAGCCTTCTTCGCCAAGAGAAGACAGCGGTAGCCCTTATGAGAAGTATCCGCCTGTTATCCTTACTAGCGGTCGACGCAGATCAAACAGTGATCCCCCTAGGGACATGTCACAATCGCCAAAAGATGGTGACAGTGAGTCTGACTACTCTATGGCACTTGTATCAACTCAGGATCTGCTCAGCATGGACAGACTTAATTCTCGAATGACAAACTTGAGTGTTCAGCCCAATGATCAGTACAGCCTGGCCCCAAAACCCAGGCATCTTCCGCCCAGCAGTTTGCCGGGTGCTCCAGAGGTGTCCAGTTCGCCAACTGCTTATGACTATGGGGCCTCTCCACGCTCTATGCCTCCTATGCCTCATCATCTGAATAACGGTCCACCATCCTACGGTAGCAGCCCACGGAGCAGCGCTCCTCGGCTAGCTCCAGACCGGTGGGGTAATGAGATCCCGCCTGATGCTCAATGGACTAGGATCAGACGAGAGCGTGTCAGCCCTGAGGTACTTGAACGGGCTGGTGTGCGGTATGAGGCACGTCCTAACTATGTTGCAGTCTTGGGCATTTTGACTCGAGAACAGATTGAGGAGTATGCCCGTCAAAGCGCAGTATGTCGTGCTACACGCTTGGCACGTGGTCCACCGCCTCGCAGGCATAACCACTACCCTGAGCGTGGAGACTCGAAGAGCAGTCGGGAAGAAGAAGAAGATGATGATGACAGTGGGGTCTTTGAAGAAAGCGATGACACAGACGATGAAGATGGAAAGTCTTCAGAGAAAGGCACAAAGAGCTACCCAGTGATCGTCAATCCTCCCACAAAGAGCAAGACGTCCCCTTCCAGCACTACTCTCCCAAAGCCAATCCTAAAGAACAAGAACGAAAATCGCGTTCATTTCGACCCTGAGCCCTACGAGGTAGATGGCCGAAGTCCTCGCTCTTATAGAGATGACCGACACCGTGATCGCAGTCACGACCACCGCGATGATCATCGCGATCGACGACGGCTGAGCCCATATAGGTCATCCCGACGCTCACGAAGGTATTCTGATGGCGGTGATCGTCACTCACACAGCGACAAGCATGGTGATTACTACTACGATGGTGGCAAGCGATATCATCGCGAGAGAGATCGTGATCGTGATCGTGACAGAGAGAGAGAAAGAGATAGAGACCGCGATCGTGATAGAAGAAGTACAAGAAGGGAAGATCGCCCCCAAGGGAGAAAGAAATGGGGTGAAGCTCTCGGTGCAGTGGGCATTGGAGGTGCAGCAGTGAGTCTTTTGAGCGTCCTCGCCGAAGCTGCGTCATGATTTAGGCGGGCTGGTTCCGCTACATCACTTATACCGTTTCTTTGCTGCTTCTTTTTTGAATTAACCGGTTGGGTATCTTTTTACTGAAAGCATGTAACAAAATAACCTCCAACACGGAATGGATCACAGAACAAGATGAGTAACAAGGAAAAGGCAGAGAAGTTGAGTCAGTTTTGTACACACTGTATTGTAACTTTTTGATGTACGTTAGTGAAACTTCGGCTGGGGCAAGAGCCAAGGAGATGAATACGGTGGAATTTAGATACCCAATATGAACGACGGCTTTCATGAAGGTGTTGGGTATTCAATGGTTGCAGCAGAATGTGAACCTCACTGTTTTTGATGAATTATCTATGTCATAAGATAACCGCCGAAATCTGCGCCATGTACATGTGAAACGAAACATCTGGGCGACGGTCTAGATCTATTAGTTATAACTTCTACCTCATTAGTTCCCCCGCCAGAGTATCCCACCATTCTCTCGCATTCACATCTGTCGACTCGGGCGGTGCGCCATTGGCACGAAGCCTGGGGTTGGGCACACGTTTCCACTCTCGCACATTCATGACCTCGTCTCTGGGCCAGTTCTCCATGCGATCCTCAAATGTTTCCGCGCCGGCAATCTTGCCATCCATCGCTAGCATCTGAGTCTCGAAGCCGCCCTTGAGCTGAGGCAGTGTCTGACGATTCCTCTTGACCCACTCGAAGCGACGAGGCTGTACACTGCGCTCAAGACGCACATAGCCTTGAGCGACGCGATAGCGTATCTGTTCGCTCATGAAGTCGCCAAACTCCAAGATAATGTTGGGTATGACGGTCTGTGGGTACTTGCTATTTCGTCGATTGGCGTTGCTGGTAACGTCACTGAAGAAACGGTGAACACACTCCTGAATTGCGTACCAAACGTGTTCCTTTTGGGTTTCGATCGTAAGGCGTCGATGGCTTACATGAGAGATTTCCTGTAGGACCTCATCGAACACGATTTGTTGATGCTCTTTCTCAAGACTGCGGTAATGTTTTATGGCATGGTCCCGGATCATCTCCCTCGCTGCGCCGAACCTGCGTTGGAAGATAAGTACTTTGATACGAGCGATGTAACTCTCGAAAGTAGGTTCGACATTGTAAGGTTTCGAGGTCATGGTCTCCCAGACTTTAGTAACAAGCTGGGCATCTACTAACGCAGAAGGGGGAAAGCTTTCTAGGATTTTTCGCTGAGCTTGGTTTGACTTGGTCGAGCAAACATAGGCCCAGTTGAAGAGATTATTCCATGTCTCATGTGGTATTGGGATATGGTAGACATTTGAGGTGTGGATGACTAGATCGAGACAAAGACGAATGCGAGACATGCACCCAAATGCTTCGACCATGGCGTTAAGTAAGCGCTCTGTAGGAGCTTTTGGGTTACCAGGTCGGAAGCTCCTGCGACCGGCGATAGAGAAAATCCCCGTTTCTTTGTCCTCAAGAAGGCCAATTCCAAGTCCTTTCTTCAGGACAATACTCCGTATGTGGGTGAGTGAACCACTGCGGCCGAGACCAATAAGAGTACTACACAACAACTCCTCATTTAGCAGAACACCCATAGCTCTGGAGCGGCGCCAATGCGCAAAGTAGCTTTGGAAACCCGTCTTTTGTCTCTGCCACAAGAAATTATCCGCCCACAACCGGTGCCTTTGGCGGTTGAAGGGAAATTCTTTGAGGGCATTCATACTATGCCGTAGAGACTCGACACGCCTGACGTTTTTCAAAATTGTCCTAAAAGTGACTCTATATGAATCGCGAGCTTTTAAAAGAACTCGTTGGCGATCGAACTGGTAATATGCAGGATTCATCTGGTAGCGAGCCTTGAGAAACTCGTTCCAGGTTGTCGTCGTGCGCTTAGGAGCTAAACCATGTTGTCTAATGGCACCAAAAAAGAACATCGCAGCCGCGATATCGCTAGCAGCGCCAGAACAACGAAGGAACACTTCGTAATCGGCCAGGACAAGCTCGCGCCCGGCGCTGCGACGAGCTTTCAACAGTAGCTTCATGGCCTCGAGGACGAAGACATGATGACGCCGCACACCGAATTCGTCCACCAGATTACAAGCATTGGTAAACTGAATCTGACCGAGAGAAATATTGAGACCATGAGAAATATCAATTTGCGGATTTTGAATAGGATCTAGCGCTCGAATAACCGCAGAAAAGACGTTCACAGGGAGTGTGCGAATCTGTTCATGAGCGGCCAAGTCGTCGTTGGCCAACAACATGATCCATGCGTGAAATGCTGGGAAGACATTTTCTGTTTGTTTGCACCGTATAGCTCGTAGAAGCTCGTCCAAATGCCTATCCGACTGAGTATATGATTCAGCGGCTGGAGTCGAAGTCGTAGTTGGTTCTGGAGACTTTATTGATGCTAACCATCGCTGTCGACCCACCACAGCGGGCTGCACAGCTGTTAGCGGTGGGCCGTAGATCGGTAGCGCAATAGCGAGTGGAGTTGTTGATGGACGGGCGAGACAGGGCCCTGTTCTTCGGAGGGATTGTCGCCAAAGCATGGCGCTGGATCAGTGTTTAGAAGCAGCAAACGCTATAACACAAAAGAAAAACGAAAAGGAATGTCCAAGGATGACGGGAAATGAAAAGCCTCGGAAGCAACTTAACACCTCCTCACTCACGCGAGGGGCGTTTGGCTGCCGTGTAACCCCAATTCGGGAAGGCTCAGCCTGTGCCGCTATGGATAAGTGCATCAAAGTATGGGGTAATATATGGGATAGATACATTCTTCTCGAATACGGCTTGTTGCATGATAGTGATAATCTTCCGAGGATTTCCCAACCTTGCCAACCCGCATTTTCCCACTGAAACCTGGTGCTCAGATCCGGCATCTAGCTCAGCTCACCACCACACTCACTCGCAGAGTCAGACCTCACTCAAACGACTATCTTCAAACACAAAGATGGCTGACGCCAGCGAAGAACCTCATCATGTGTCGGAACCCCTCGACCTTGTCCGGCTTCTTCTCAACGAGGTTGTCTTTGTCAAGCTTCGAGGAGATCGAGAGCTTAAGGGAAAGCTACATGTTAGTTGAAGCTTTGGTCTATAAAAAGAATTAACGCTAACGGTGGTACAGGCTTACGACAGCCATTGCAATCTGGTGCTAGGAGAGGTTGAGGAGACTATATACACTGTTGATGAGGATGATGACGATGATGAGCTCAAGGTATGCGGAAAGTCTTCAGCAAAATTCATCCTGTCTAACTAAAGCTTAGACTATCAGCCGGAAATCCGAGATGCTATTTGTGAGAGGTAAGTTTTAGCTATGGTGACCTATAATTCAGGTTCTGACTGCGAGTTAGGTGACAGTGTTGTCTTGATCTCGCCTGGGGTTCCCTTTTAGAACAAACGACTCAAGACTACTATCATGTACTACGCCCTTCAACATGTGCATAGCCAGGCTCAACATATGGGACAACGGAACTCGTTGCATTACATCACAGCAAAAGGCAATGAGCTGCGCACGTCACTCCGAGAGTAGCCCAACTAAGAACGTGTTCAGGCCAGGATTAAGGCTGAGCTTTGTTCCCAGTCTTCTCGACTCCATCATTCAGTAGTAAATGTCAAGTCAAAAAAGCTGAAAACCCATGAGGCTTCAATGGTTAGAAAGAAAGCTTAACTCGACAGACCCGACTCAAGGGTTAGACAGGCCATTAATAACAAAAAATATTATTGATGCCAATAAAGAGTGCACATCACCCTGATGAAAATAGATCAACGAATCAAAAGTGGATATCGTGTTCGGGAAATGCTGATTGATATAGGTGCCTAGGTACCTACGGATGTGTCTCATGGTGACTCTACTCTGATTCTGAATGTGCTGGATGACCCCGATAAATGAATGTCGCCTGAAACGCCCAGATGCAATCACCCCGCCGAAATGCGGCACAACAACTTTTGATTCTGCATGGCTGTATACTCAGCAATTAACATGTGTCAATTCTAAGCAAATATTAGGTCTTGTGACTTGTCGTCGCAGGTAGCAGTGAAATTAGAAATATCATCAGCAAGCCAAGCACAAGAAAGAACTCTCTATCTTGGAAATAGGATGAGGTCGTCGCTTGCTTTAGTTGAAGAGATCCGTGCGCTTCATATCTTAGGCAGTCTAGCACGTCTAGTAGCTGGAGCTTTTATCGATAAGGAACTCGCCGCAAGCGTGAGGTGCCTGCCTGCCTCTCCTGTCCCGGAGTCGTGAGTACCTAGGTAGCCACCCCGCGAATCATGCTAGCTACCTTTCCAGATCTACAACTTTGTCTATGACTCTTCCTTTAAGGGGAAAAAAAAATCATCCAAAGAAAAGCTGCGCCACTTCTCGCCGTATGACTGTTAAATCCATCTCTTAAATCATTATTAATATCTCTCCTGGGCCCTCAAACTCATAGTTGCGACTCTGACAAATACTCTTGTAACCAATCGCATGACCTCATAGCTGTTAACATGTCAACGACGAAGCCGCTGGCGCATGAGAAGCGCAAGGGTGAATCTGTCAGTAAACTTTTAGCCATCATGGGATTCATAAACTCACAGCAGGAAAATAGGCTCTTAGCGACTTCGCCGAATACGTAGAGCAGCAGCAGAACTTACGGTATCCCACAGCAAAGACAACCGCTGTCACGACTACCGAAGCCACCGACACAAATGCCGAACACCACGAAGAGCTCGATGAATTATTTGATAACCTCGATCTTGCCGATTCAGCGCCTCGAGTTCCCCTCAAGCAACTTCTTCTTGAGTCGGGCGAGGATGAGGATGATGAGAATCTTAAGCAATTGGAGAGCCTCGTGTCCGACCGGTTGGACGAAGGTTTTGGCGAATGCGTCTTCGAGATCGGATACGAGAATCATGGCGACTCAATGAACTTGACACTTGATCAATGGAACCATGCGTACATTGCATTACAAAGAGCAGCGAAGAGAGTGCGCGCCGACTGTGATCTTTTGTTGACCAAGAATGTCGGTGGCGATGTTGAAGCCGTGAGCACCAGCGCCGGTATGGTGAAGGACAAGAGTTGCAGCGGTAAAGTTCTCATACGGCAGACCCCTTCTACAATAGAGGATGTTATTGAAACAAGAATAGCAGTAGTCGGAAATGGTAAGTCGTGTACTCCCTCAAAGTACCAAATAGTCGATAATTGCGACACTATTGGCGTCATAGCTGTGCGACATCGATAACCGACATGTCAAATACTCTTACTGACGCATTTCTCTTAGTCGATGCTGGCAAGAGCTCCATGCTAGGTGTGCTTGTCAAAGGTGATCTTGATGATGGGCGAGGAAGGGCCCGAGTTAACCTCTTCCGACACAAACATGAGATTGAGACTGGCCGGACTAGCTCTGTCGGCATGGAGATCATGGGATTCGACACAACAGGCCATGTTATTACCTCAGATACT
Source organism: Fusarium palustre (assembly GCA_014899045.1). Lineage (NCBI taxonomy): Eukaryota > Fungi > Ascomycota > Sordariomycetes > Hypocreales > Nectriaceae > Fusarium > Fusarium palustre. The sequence goes on along the minus strand of JAAVUH010000112.1, from coordinate 149,855 downwards.
CCAGGGCGTATGTTTTACTGAAATTCTGGAGACACAGCTTTACTGACATTTTGTAGGCAAACTTTCTTGGGAAGAAATCGGCAAGCGTAGCGCAAAGGTCATCACTTTTACTGACTTGGCCGGCCACGAGAAATATCTAAGAACAACCGTGTTTGGGTTGCTCTCCAGCAGTCCTAATTATTGTCTGCTTATGGTAGCTGCCAACAATGGTCTCATCGGTATGAGCAAGGAGCACCTTGGAATTGCCCTGGCTCTCAACGTCCCTGTCATGGTTGTTGTCACCAAGATTGATATTTGCCCACCAAACATCCTAGAGCAAACGTTGACGCAGATCACCAAGATCATGAAGAGTCCTGGTGCTCGAAAGATCCCAACATTCATCAAGACGCGCGAGGAGTGTATAAACACAGCCACACAGTTTGTTAGTCAAAGAATATGTCCAGTGTTCCTTGTTTCCAATGTTACAGGAGAGAATCTTGATCTGGTCAGGACATTCTTGAATATTCTCCCTCACCACGGACGCTACAATTCAGATGCGCCATTCGAATTCCACGTCAATGACACTTTCTCCGTGCCTTTCACAGGAACCGTCGTATCTGGCATCATCAAGTCCGGCGTGATCCACGAAGGCGACAACGTCCTTATTGGGCCCGACTCATTGGGCCAATTCATTCCTACGGGTGTTAAATCGATCGAACGTAAGAGGATAAGAGTGCCCGCCGCATCAGCAGGCCAGTCTGCCTCTTTTGCTCTCAAGAAAGTCAAACGTAAGGATGTTAGGAAGGGCATGGTGGTACTTCCTAGAGTCGAAGGCCAGGTGATGCCCAAGGTGCATCGAGAGTTCATCGCGGAGGGTAAGCGACATGACACACTTCTACTACAAAGAGGGCGGGCAATCAATACTAACATTTTTTCAGTCCTTATCCTCTCTCATGCCACTACCATCAAGACTAAATACCAGGCTATGCTCCATGTTGGGCCCGTTTCTCAGACCTGTGCTATAATTGACATCGACAGGGAGCTCATTCGCACAGGAGATCGTGCAACAGTTGCGTTTCGCTTCGTTCAACGTCCTGAGTATCTTGCTCCTGGCGATAGGCTACTCTTCCGCGAAGGCCGCACCAAGGGCCTTGGCATAGTCAAGTCTGTCGGGTACGACCCTGAGCATCCGTTGATGCCCAGCAAGGCTAGCGACAAGGAGAAGGAGAAGCAGCCTGTTAGCTCTGAGGTTAGTGTCGGAGCCTAATACTCAGAAAACAATGCTATGCTCCAGGCTTGATGCTTGCAGCTTTGATATCAGGTTCAGGGTGGAGTTTTATGTTTAACTCGCGACTATTTATTAGCTAGTCTAGCTTTGTTTGTTTCGTGGTGTATTTAGAGGTCTCTCGTTAGGTTCAGTAGCGTTGTATATCATATTTTGCATTAACCCGAGGCCAGAGGCTCTTTCAATACAGTGATGTGGTCTCAGTACTAACAATCCCAAGAAAGGTGCTATATTCAAAGTCTGACGCATTTGGATCGAAATTATTTCACGATATTGGCAAATCTTCATCCAAGGCTGCAGAAACATAATTTAAATCTCCTAGTATACCCAATCCCCCAGTATTGAAGCACCCCTTTCCTCTGCAGCCATACCCTCATTGCTCCGACAAGCCTCAAAGACCCTCTTCGGAAACCCGACCAACTCAAAAATTCCCTCGATGTGCGTACAATACCGTTCCAAATAAATACAAATCGCCTGTCCCTCCACCAACGACCGTCTCTGCATCCACCACGAACTATGCGTCGCTGCCTTGGTATACCACCATGCCAGCAAAACCATAGCCCTGGGATCTTTTTCTTCTAATAACTTTCGATAGCGCGGGTCCAACTGCGTTAGGAAGCTGAGAAACTGTATCACTGTGTTATCGGTTATCTCGCGAGGGAGGAGTTGTGCGAGAAGAGATGCGGCAGTGTGATAGGGGTTGGTTGAGGCGCATGATGAAGCGTCGAGGTTGAACACAGTGTAGAATACGCTGGGAAGGGCATCGGAAGGAATTTCCTTACTTCCATCAGGCATGGAGATTCTCTCCGTGAGTAATTCATGGAAGATGCTCTCCTGTCTGGTCGGATCAGCTAGGTTCCACACGACCTTTTTCCCATCGCTCATCTTCAACCAATCCAGATCCAACAGATCGGACTCCTTGAGAGGCCAGACATTATTGATGTTCTGGACGTCGAGAAGAGCGAATGAAGCAGCACCGAGGAGTGCACCCGCCGTCCAGAGGGAGTCACGCTCGGGTCCGGGAAGCGTTGAAGGGTCCTGGACTGAGCTGGCGGTTGCAAGACGGCGGTTGAAGAGAGCCGTGGCTTGATACCAGTGGAAAGCGAGAGGTGTGCGGTAAGACGCTGTTGAGTCGGGGTTGAGATGTTCGTCGTGGAGATAGGCGAGGGCGATGAAAACGTGCATAAGAAAAGGATACTGTCGTCTATCAGTTGCGCACTTCATTCACTCAGGAAATAGCATCTCACCTTTAATCCCAACATGAATGCCCCCTCGCTGTAAACTTGCCTCGTCCTCTTGGTGCCAACGGAGAAAACTGTTCTTTTCCGAAACCTCTCCAGCGCTTTGAGAGCAAGGTCATCAAGAACAATTTCCCCCATGCCTCCTTTCACAGGCTGCACGACAGGGACTTTGAGGCCAGGATTAATGGGCCCAAGAGACCTGTCTATGACCGAGAAGACAGGTCCTGCGTTGAAGTGGGCGAGTTGGAAGGATGTCGGGCATGTTTGAGTAAACGAGCAGATGAATCCCGAGGTTTCACATCGCTTACAAGACGGTTTGGATTCATCGCACTAAGATGAGTCGAGTCAGCGAGTGTTGGCTTGGATGTCTATAAGACATTGTGTGTGTAAGCTACCTACTCACCTTTACGCTCCTAATTTTGCAGTTCTTGCATCCAAGACGAGACTTCTTATGAGCCTTGCGTTGTCTAATTGGAACCACATTATCTTCATTTCCCCCTTCTCTAACAGCCATGGTTGTTGTTCTTGTGTCGGAAGTGTCACGTCAAGCTATACTTCGCCGGGACGTCCGGAAAGGGCATCACGTACCTCTAACTGGGAAAACGACCAAGTCCAAAGCTTCGGGATGATGAGACACGAATCGTTGAATCGGTAGAGTACAGCCAACTCGGGCTGCCAAGATGTCGACAAGAGATTCTTACCGCTCGGTTAGCACATCTACTCAACTAGTCTAGTGCTTACGGCCCCATGTTTTCGTGTCGTCACCATAAATGGCAAGACCCTGAACATCTTATCTGAGCCCTGATTTGATCATAATCATAAATATGTCACTCTCGAATTTAAATGTTCTAAGGTGATATACCCATAACGGGTGGCATGTATTGTAGTGCTAAGAAAACGATGTGGTATCGATACGTGAGTATGCGTTCTTCCAGCGCATGGTTTATATCCCCTAAAATCAAGGTATATCCTCCCTTCTTCCATCCATAAGGAATCCAAGTACACGACCTGCTTTGCCATCCTTTCCCTCTTTGTAAACGCCTAGCTATCATTGAGAAATCGAGTAGCAAGTTATAACGCCGTCAAGACCTTGTCCGTTGCAGCCATGCCAGATGCAGCCCATATGCTTGATTGTTACAACCTTTTGACAAATGAAATGAAAATAAAGAAATAGACGTAAGTATCGTAATCAGCGTAGACGTCGGTATGCGCTGACAAGCTCGTATATGAGCATGTCTTAATGTAGGGTATAGTATATCCGGTCATAACCAAACGCAGACAGGCAATGCTCTTCACACCGCGCGTCCAGCTCGGTTACGGAGTGCATTCATGTCCAGTTGAATGCTAGGCCTAGAGATTTCCAGGCTTCGACTCGGCATTCTTCGGCCACCAGGAGTTCGAGGGTTGGCAACGTTGACGCGTCCAGTTCTGTCCAGAATTCTTGGGGGAGAATCGTCAGGGTCCGACTCTGAGTCATCTTGGCCCTCATATCCAGCGTCGGCCAGTCGTGCAAAGTAGTCGGCCATACCGTCTACACTAGGAGTTCCGACCACGACATCGTATTGGGGTGGAGGTGTCATCACAGGCTCAGGCGCGTCGTGAACGAGCTCGGCAGCAGGAGGTGGGGCGATATCGTCCTCGAACGCAGGAGGATTGAAGCTAGGAACACGGAGGAGATGAATCGGTCGAGGTTCCTGTTGACCACTGACAGCGTTGGCCAAATGAGCAGCCTGAGGGGGCGCGGGGAGGTTGTCGGTGCTGTTGGGGTTGACACCAGGCAGCGTACCCTCCGAAGAGCTGGGAGAAGCGTCGGTAGGGACGGTGAAAGCGTCAGGACACCCGCAAGAAGACTGGAACGTTGCTCCGTTGCAGTTTGCGCCTGAGTAAGCAGGAAGATTAGTGTTTGCGTGGGTAGCACGACAGTTGAGCACTGTGAAAGGCGAATCAATGCTGATCTCGAAATGCCGGCGCTTTGTACCACTGGGGTCATCAGGATCAATTCGGCTAATTCGCATAACGACCTGGGAAATGTCAATTTCTGTTTCACACCAATTACTTGGGAAGTCATACCTTAATCCAGTGGAACACATTGACGTTCTTCCAGCTGCAGTCGGGGTTGAGTCGTAGCTCCTTATTCTTGGCCATCATCTCGCAGGTCGGGATCTGCACATTGGCTTCGATCTCTGTCGAACCCCAGATGGTCTCAAGCCCCAAGTCCAGATCACCAAGAAGGTTTGCGGATGGCTCGGGCAGTGGTTCGGCAGTGGTTTGCCGTCTGGCAGCTTCCTGTGTTCGTCTTCGGGCAGCTGCCTCACGGGCCTGTCGTCTCTGTTCAGGGTCGAGCTCTCCGCCACGGAGGGTGCGGATGTCAGATGAAGAGTAGGACGAATCAAGGGGCTTGCCAGCCGACTTTTCTAGGAGCAAAATCTTGCGACCTGGATCTTTGCGGGTTACACGCTTGTCGTTTGTCCAGTACTCGATGGATTCTGTCACATAAACCTTGAGCTTGTGCACCTGAACCTTGGCAAGTGGTGTAAGCTTGAAGGCGATGGGAATCTTGCTACCAATGGGGAAGCTTTTGCCCGAGATGACAATGTCATAATGCAACTGGTCTTCCCACTGACGGCTAATTGAGATTGGCTCTGTCATTTCGAGAGAAAGTTGGTCGGGCACGCGAACGATTGACACCTCCTTGGTGCCGTGCAGGTTAGGCTTGAACGCACCAGCTCGGTCAACTGTCGCTTGCAATTCCCACTTGACGGACCCATACTGTAGCTTGGTCGTTTCCAGCTGGTGATGATCGATGGGTAGTTCAAAGGTGTAATCATATGTACCGGGGTAAAAGACCTTGTAACCTTTGGCTTGTGTAGCCGAGGCAATGGGACTGTCGCCCTTTTGGAAACTTCGCGACTGGACACTCTGGAGAGACAAACGCTTCATATCTTTGGCAGTAAGGCTATTTTGTTGTGGGGTCAGAGAGGATGATGCATTAGGTCGAACAAGATTTGTAGAGCTGCCATTGGGAGAGCCACTCTTAAGACGATAAGTGCACTGGTTACCATAGTCGGATTCCCAGCCATCGTTCATGGCATTGAAGAAAGTCAGTACCTGAGTGCGCAGACTCTCCTCTTCGAACACTTCTTGCTTGAGGGGAGGAATGCCTTCGGGCCACTCTGTACGGGCGCGGCCAAGAAGTTTGAGCTGAACAGCCTTGATTTTTACATTTTTTGTAACGCGCAATTGTAGCTTGCCACGCAACAAAGCAGTACCACTCTGACCTTCACGGTGACCATGACCATCATGGTCGAAACCTGAGAGGAAAATGTTTGGTTCAGCTAGTAGAATTGAGCAAGACACGCCACTGCCGGAAGCGACGGGCTTGGGAACCTCTGAGACTGAAGTAACGGCAGATTTTGATGAACGGGCAGACATGAAGCTGTTTCGATTTGTGTTGGAGAGGGGAAGCGAGGGATGTGACGTTCGTGCAGTCGCCATGTTCGCGGCTGATTGAGGGGAATTGCTATTGCAGTTGGAGTTGCAATCGGCAGGATTGGAACTGATTAAAGGCGTTGTAGCGGGTGTAGCGACAAAGCCTAGTGTAGAATCAGGCGCAGTAGTACTAGAACCGGAGACAGGGCGTGAAATTATGTCGTCATAAGCTGGCGGGGATGCTGATGGGCCAGCCCCAGTAAATCTAAATCTCGAGCCAACCGCGGAAGGCGCTTCGCAGGCCAAGTCCGATTCTGGCGAGCGAGACTGGCCAATTGCCTGGGCTGTATTGGTGTTGGCAGTCGCGCCTTGCCCAGTTAAGCGGTCAGTATTGGATAGCGCTTCGGCAGCTGTAGGACCCGAAATAGATTCAGGTTCAGTATTGCTCAAAGTAAAAGAGCTCAGGAACTTGTCCCTGCGACGAGTTGTTGGACGAGATTTGGTCTGCCTTTTATTGTTGTTGATATTGTTGTTGGTGGTGTCAGTTGCCGAGGAAGGCTGCAATGAAGGTGCAGGTCGAGGCTCGTCAACGAGAGTAGGGCTGTGAGGTCTGCTTCTGTTTTGGCTTTCTGGTCGCAGTTCTTTAGGAACGTAGCCAGATGGGTAGCTAACAATGTGGATCGCTTGCGGGCGAGATCTTCGAGGACCGATCAACGGAGCAGGAAATCGGCCAGAAACGGACTTTTTCTTTGTGAGACGAGGTCTGTAGTAAATATTGTCGTGAGTAGGAACCCAGGCGGGACGACGGTCTTGTTCTGTTGTCATGACGGTTAACGGCTGTGGAAGATGACGAGGCCAATAAAGCCAAGAGAAAGAAAGCGCGAGTGTGGTCCAGCCGTGAGACCGAGTATTAATTTAGAATGCAACGTTGAAAAACAGTAAGTGGGTGTGCCAGATGATGTAAGTTGGAGGGGGAAAAAAGGTGCGTACTGGGATGTTTTCAAAACAAATAGCAGCAATGAAGAACGAAGGGAAGTGAGGAGGGTGATGGGGTTGGTTATAGATGAGAGAGACAGCTTTTCGAGGTTGGTTTAACCGCGTGAGCGTGACTGGAGTGACTGACTGACCGACCCCCAGAGCAAAAGAAAAGGCGTTATATTGGATACCCAAGGGATTAGAATAGATGGGAAGGGAGGGGCTAGTAGCAAAAAAAAAAAAAAGCATGGACGAGCAAATACAAACGAGACGGTGTGTTGCAGTGCCGCGGCGGTGATATCCTAGGTCTGCGTTTGGGTATGTGTATGGGTCTAGGTCTAGGCACAGGACAGAACAACAGCAGTGCTCATCAATTCCCTAATGGATTATGCGCTGGCATCCATGACCTTCATCCTTTCTGGAGATGAGATGGAGAAGGCTTCTAAAACAAACAAGCAAGCACAAGCACAAAGCCGGGTCCTTGAGCTAGTAAGGGTTATGCCTTGTTCGTTTTGGCGGCCGGTTTGGTTAGGCGGGCGTAGCGAAAACGCAGTAGGGGAGTAGGTAACTTGGTGGAGAAACAGGGCAGAGTGGATTATGGACCCGGGGTCAAAATGACAGGGGTTTGTTTTGTTTTGTTTTTCTTATTGTGAATATGAATGGATGGAAAGTGATATGCATATCGAATGGCGGTGATGATATGGAGGTGGAGGAGGAGAAGGAATGGTGGAGCGATTGGACAGACAATGAAAGTGCCTTGATCAAGAATCAATGTCGTAGTCGTCGTCGTCTTTAACTCCAAGAACAAGGAAAGTAAACTTTCCTAAACTGAATGCGAATATTCAAGCCAAGAAGAGATATGAGAAAACAGAAATACGTACCTTTTCGATGCTAAAACATGGAAATCCGAAACATCAGATTCAAGGGATTCGCTTGTGGCTAGTGCCAGCTGTAGCCTCTGACGCGACGAAAAGAAAGACGGAATGAGTAGGAGGAAATTGAGATTGAGGCCCCGGCAACCCTTGTCAATTTAATCGGTCGCTCTCCCGTTGTTCTTTCTCTAATTGATCGATGAGTTTCGATACTTTCTTTGCTCCAAGAACGATAAAATAATGCAGGCGGTTAGAGCGGATGAAAACAATAATAAGTAGGTAGCAACAAGAGGCAGATAGTGTTATGTTAGGTATCAACGGTTGAAGACCTAGACCAGGACAGTCCAGGTTCAATCCAATCAAGCACGGTTCACTTGTCCAAGGCTGGTGGGCTGAATTTTGAGACCGGCCAGAGCGAGACTGAACACGGTCGGCGACAGACGATAGTAATTACCCAGGCAGACAAGGCTGGGGTTGGGTTGGGCTGGGCTGGGTTGGTAAAGGTTTAGTTCAACCCAGTCTGCAATAGGACGACAGCGTATATCTTGCTTGATGGAGGGGAAATGAAGGCGAGGTTGAGGAGGGAACGAGAAGATAGATAGAGAGAGAGAAATCAGGAATCCGAGGAATAAAGCAGGTTAATACATACAAGAAATCAGGTATGTAACGTCAGAGTCAAGAGGTAGAGTCAGAATCAAAAATCAGTGTCAGAATCAGACATGTACCAAGAATGAGAAAAAGCTAAGGTGACCTAAACGGGCCAGTATTCGTCCCGGACAGGGTTTGTTGTAGCGCTCTAGCAGATTTCTATGGTGATGATGATGCTGTCATAGAAAGAAGAATACTAGGTGGGAATGAAGAGCAGGATTGGAACATCTTTCTCTCCATCTACGTGGGATGTCTTGGAGTAAATGTATCTGCTCACTGTGTCACTTTTTTTCGAAGAGACGACAGAGAAAACGCCAGAATGCGCCCCGAGGTTTTCTATCCGTCACTCCCGATCATCATCTTCATCCATTCATCACTGATGAGGGACTCAACGCAAAAAGACACCGGAGGCTGCGGAGGAACCCCATACGATTGCAGGGCTCGCTCCATTCTTTCGGTGACGCGGCTCGACCAACCAGATGCAGTAAAGTCTACTATTCAGCTTCAGTGCATTAAGGGTCCTCTTCCTGTCTACTAATAGGTATAAAGGTAATTATACGTAATCCAGCCAAGGTTACAGAGTATGACCATCCCGTCCGATCAATACCATCTATAGGTTAGTAAGTGGTATAGCCCGAGTATGCTATTTTGCATCAGAACCCAAAGTTACACCCAAGCGAATAAGAAATTCCAAATCCACAAGGGTCCATCCATTTCTAGAGGACCTACGTAATGACAAAAGACAAGTGCAATTTATTTTACTCGCCTATCTCTCCTCACCTCTATTTTTTCTATAATTATGCATTCACTTATGTATGTACCGGATCTACGGATGTCGGCAATAAAAATCCACTCACAGAGACTTGATATCATAAATAATGACCGATCTCCAGAACGTCATGATGATATCCTCAAGAGGTGCTCATCGATATGACAAATCTCTTATCCTGTTCATGAAACAAACAGTTGCAGAAGAGACAAAAAAGACTCATTTTGCATTGCTTTTTCTCAGGGTATTCCCTCATGGCCAGGATCGTGATTATGCATCCTTTTTTGCGTGATGATCACTGGATCTGGACAAGCACAACCAACAACTACAAGTGGAAATAGGTGGGCTATGTGGAGTGGTGATGGACAAACAGGGTCTCGTTTTTTTCTCTTCCTCTTTCTCTTCATGTTGTCAAAGATGCCCAAGCAGCCAGGTTGGCCCATGGTAATCTTGCTATCACACACTCCCCAATTCACTTATAGTCAGGTCATGTCTTCAATGAATTTTGTGCCAATCTTCATTCCAGAATACTGGATCATATTTACCGATAGCACATCTCTATAAAACCAAATCTATTCATATCCAAGCCATTAATGACCTGCATCAAGCTGTCAACCCACTCTCGTCCGCGCTCGTTTCAGCGCTCGAATAGATTCAGCTTCAGCATTAACTAGCCAGCTTCAGCATGTTGGTTCCTTTCGTTTCATGTCAAATTTTAAAAGCTCCTGGCTTCTAACTAAATGTCCCCCTGTCATTATTAAAAAAAGAAGAAGCCCCTGCTTGGCTCCATGAGGCTCGTGCTTTGTCATGGTGAGGCAGATATAATCCTGGTAATTTGGGGACTAAATCGAGAATCTCTTGCGATTCAAGGCTTGTTGCAAGCTATTGGTTGTAACGGTTCCTACATCGATAGTAGACAGGCCTGCCAACTCATCGCTATATTAGGACGTAATCACAAACTTTTAAAGATCCTTGGATACGACGTTGAAAAGTAAACATTAACAATACCGCAACCAGCTGTCCAGGTCTGTAAGCATGTTCCCTGCACAAAATTTATGGCAAAGGGCCCTGATTGATATCCATACACTCACTCCGTGCTTTCTTTCTTTGTTGGTGGGTAAAAAATAGAAGGTTGGAAGAAGGAAAATGAGCTTCTAGCGTCGGTCCGCGCTCATCTCGTTATCATGTATTCATCGGACAAGGCCGCCAATTTTATTTGAATCCATCCAGCCTTAATTATTGCGACAGGGGTTCCTTGTCGCCCTTTCGACAGGGGTTCAACATGATCAGCGCTCGTGTGAGGTCATTCTCTTGGAGCCATTTTTCTGTTATCCTCTTTTTAAGGTTTGGACTCTCCCAGTTTTACATCCTGACTCAGTCATCTAAACATCTAAACAAGAAATCAAAAGAGAAGAAGTATAGATCTTCACTTATAAGCAAGGTTTTCTCGATCTAGAGGAAGAATCTGCAACAGGTCAAGATTCCCAGATTCCGGGTTGCAATGGATTATCAGGCCAAATGCCGGGACATGGACCAAACCTAATTGAGAGTGTCAATGTTGACTCAACAAGAGCAGTCCCCGTAAAGATCTCATGTCTTCTTCTATTGTCTTGCATAGTATCCATCATCACATGTCATGCCCCCAAATCTAGACCTCGATTGTCGGTCGACCTGACATCTTTTAGTTACAACAGGCACTTGCTGTACCGAACAACCGACTTAACCGTCTCAACCGACCAGCACAAGACCGTGATATTCCCGACTCCGAGTTATCCCCAGGCCTAAGTCTTCAACTGAGTTTATGCCCTGAGTGACCAAGTGCTGTGTGACTATTGGCCCACTGGCTGTTTATACTCTTGATGAAGTCATGTCACGCTGATCATTCGCCCTGGCCGGTTCGTCTGCCTTCCGGCGCATTAACGAGTACTATAGCCGATTGTACCAGTCAAATCGGACCCCATGATTTGCAAGCTTCTTGAAGAGTTTTTCTTCTTTGAAAGATAGCGGTATCAAACACAGCAAGTGAATCAAGTGATATACACAAAACGTCCAGTACTCTGGGCTATGACATGAATCAGTCCTCTACATGACCATTGCACATGACTCCTTCCACCTACTCTACTCTATAGCACTGCAAAACGCGGGGAACATCCATAGATACCGATTGCGGTCAGCATCCATCAAGTGTGGTGCCCAACACCAAGAAGGGTTCTTGGTCGCATTCCTTCGCCGCGGACTTGCCAAGACGAACTACTCAGCATGTCAGGCTTCTCTACTGTCTGCAAAGCATTGAACCCTCGCGATTAGCGGGAGCCGTAGCGTTGAAATCTCACTCAAGCTTTCATTCGGTTGAATAGAGTGACATTCTAGTCCCCGTGACCTCAATAGATCACAATATTGAAATACAGAGACCAATGCGGTAAAAGGTCATGAATCCAATGTCATGCAGCGGTGGTGGTCCAAGTCCACGTACTGAAACGGTGGCTCAGCACTATCACCAAGATGACTTACAAAATACATACCCAACGCAAGGGGCTGTGCAGTTTGGAATTTCCCATATCCAAGTCTCTGATTAAGAGTTTCTTTAGCATCGCCACATATCTATTCATCATCGGTTAAGGACTTTGCCATCTATCATGAACAAGAAACTTGTCTTCGCAGGGGACCTACCCTGTACCTACTGACCAGAGTTATTTCCCCTTGTTCAACATGTTCATGCTCCTCAACCACTGACGTATACAGTGATGTGAATTAAGAAGCATATATTCTAACTATACTCATACAATGATTGCGAAGCAAGTCGCCAGAACGTTTGCTTTTAATCCAAATAGTTGTAAACAACCACCTGTTGCAAGTGTGTTAGTTGTGCTGTGAAACAATGAGGATTTGGGTACACTACCAATAGTATAAATACACCTGAATAACCAAACGGAACAGTAAAGACTTGAAGAAGTGGCTTCTCAGAAACAGCTGACTCTTGAGTTCATATTTTATACGTCTTAGACTCGTACGGTTTCGACAGTGGAAGCCCCTCGCCATCAGGTACAGTAGTCGCAAACCCATATCATGTGGGAGTTGTGAAACTACTGAGTGTGTTGGCATGGATATGGTCCTGTCTAAAGAAGAGGAAGGGCTGTTTATCTTCTGTTTACTGGCAAGGTTTGGAAGCATTTGCTCGTATTTGCACCGCTGCAATCGTGATATGGCACAACGCGATTTGGGTAAATAAGGTCTTACGTCAAACGGACACTGTATTTTGCATTACTCATGTGGAAACGCTTAAACCAGAAACAAAAGGACATCGAGTACTGAAGCCGGCACAATATAATCGTCGTCTGTACCTATTAGTATCCGTCAGGCGTACAAGAGTTCCCGAGTTCGTCTCAACAGCACCGGCAGCATCCATTGCTTGCGACCCCTCTACGTTATCAGGCCTGACGAAAGTTCATCAGAACTATCATAGTCAACATAGTTAACGACCTTGAAAATGGGACATACGTACGGTTTCTCACATCCATGTTGAAAGAGTACAGTTGCGTCTTGATCGCGTTAAGATGAAGTCTGTCATTGAACTGGATCTCGAACGTATCGGGAGACGGCCGTCTGCTATCGGCTCCAGAGCGCCACACCCACTCGTCAAAGTCCCGTCCGAGAGATCATATCATGGAGTCTGTTGGTCATCCTCTCATTTCTCGTCGTCTTTCTGCCTCGCGAATAAGCTTGTCGAAGCTTGCACGAACTTCGTCTACCTTTTCAGCAATACTGTCACCGGATTCTCTTACCCTTGACGATGACATGTTTAACAGTTGCTGGTGTCATAACTGTTAGTATACAGGCCGTGTGGGCGTGCGGATCTGTATACTCAGGGTCATGGGAAGCAGCGAGAGGCTATATAGTACCCAGGAGGCACGTTTGATTCATGGTTAATAGAGGATGAAGCGAACACCCACAATTGTCGAACCCAGCAAGTATTATGAAAATGGATCCTGCACCGACCTGATTCCTACTGCCTCTGTCTGATTCATTTACAAAGAGGCACTTCTGTCTCACGACTGATTAATGTGAATATAAGATAAGTGAATTTGGATAAAAAAGCAAGTACAAGGCAGTGGATGTGAATCGGGGGCTGTCCGGCCCGGTCTGTAAGCCATGCAGTCTCAAACTGCGTATCATTTCCTGATGCCGAATATGAGTCCACCTGTATGGTCAATACTCATGCATTTACTTTCGACTTAGTAGAGAGTCTTTGGAAATGGCTGGGCCGGAACTCGAGAGTAGCTCAGGGCTATTTCTTTCAAGGTATGGTTGAGACCATTACATGTGAACATTGACCACTGTAGTCAGTTTCTTCAGGGAAGTCTAAGAAACCCCAAGTCATGCATGACCTTTGATTTAATGTGCTGCATTTATCTTGACCGAACTCGGCCTATTTACATGGACATCTCGCCTCATCTGTCCTGCTCAAGCCATAGCTCCTTTGGAAGATGCCCCAGGAAACGTATTAACTCATTGACCACACTTTCAACCCTGCGAAATACCACTTTTGCCTCACCTTGGTAATTTTCTCCTTTGTATAGCTTCTGGACTGCACTCAATGTCAGCGTTCACAATCCGCTCCCCCTCTGACTCTAGGAAAAACTCGACTCACGGCCCTCTAACTCCTCTACCAAGTGCCCAAGCTGTGATCGTATTGTAGATCTGGTATAGTCGTGTTTTTGGAACTTATAGTCCAGTGATAATGTACAAGATATACTACGGTTTGCCCCGTATCTTACGCCCCATTGGTCAAGGTCCTGGCGAATATCCTGGATGTCTTGTTCTGATGGGAAGTCTTTCAAGTTATATGCCGGGTGTTTTATTTCTCTTTCAAGTGCATCCAAGTAAATGATGCATTTTGAGAAGGATGTGAAGATATCAGTAGAGTCTGTGTCGCGGGTCATGGTCGTTGAGATTTGTAGAGTCGATGGTTTCAAAGCCAGGTAACAGATAGCCAGCCCGATCTTGAGTCCTGGTACTTTTATATGGGCATGAGAAATGGAGTGATGCAGTCACGATCCTTGATGCGATTCTCATTCACTTGGAGACAGGGCAAGAAAACCTTCCTCATGGTGTTACCGTTTTTGTGTGACAATGTCACCGAAATTGCTAGTAACTTGAGGCCCTCTTGGTATAGTTCATCACCTACGGTAGTTGACAGCTGCCAGTAAACATATTATTGAGGGATGAAAAGACCAGCCACAGAGTAAGTAAGAAGACATATAGGTTTGCCTTGCATATGATGAATATGATCAAAACTTATCGGTTTCACACTTAACTAACAGAAGCTGCAACGATACAGTACTCAGAGCCATTTCTTGGATATCCAGTAGCCAAAGAATCGCTGCATCAACAATCAAGACCATTTCCATAAACATGCTCGTATTTAATGCGGAACTTGTCTTATCCCTGGTGAGGGGAACAGTCCCATAACTGATGAGTCGACTAACATGTCTCCGCAGCGCCACTGAAATTGTTAAGCTCTCATAATAATTACCCGATTGGTTTCTTGCCTGTCTGCGATACTTGGGTGGTATCGCATCGCTTACACCGACTCGCTTCTCTCCGCTTTCCCAACATCCATCGGTCTCTGCTTCCGGTCCGGTAAAGGAGGACTCATTCACTCGTAGGGCGTGGGTTTGAGACGCTAGAGTCTGCAAGTCTGGCGTTTAGAATCAGACCCTTTTCGCGACGTTATTCTTGGCTGATTGGCCAAAGGTATCTAGATCAGTTACTAGGCTGGAGAAAAAAGAGACGAAAAAAGGTTTGATAGAAAAGGTGGGCGCGGGAATACTCCCGATCCATGTCTGTATATACTTATATATATATCTATACTAGACTCAACTCCATGGTATTTCTATTCTATAAACTCTGCGTTTTCTCTCTCATAATACAACATTATAGCCATGGTCAGCCCAATACCCGAGGATGGAAATTCCCAGCAGAATAGTATTCAGGAGAATGCCAACTGGGCTGCTTTCGGACTCGATCCCATAATGGCTACCATGTCCAGTATCAACCCAGACGCCGAAGTACAAACACAAACGGAACAAGAGACGACAAGTCAAAATATTGAAAAGTCGCTCAGCGCATGGATCTGCGTCCTGGGAGCGTTTCTCACTCTGATACCTACATTTGGTAATAATTGCCATCACCACAAAATGACAAGCACTCACAACTCCTCTCAGGTTTCATGAACTCGCTCGGAACAGTGCAGACATACCTAAGTATGAACCAGCTTCATGACTACAGCGAAGGCCAGGTCGGATGGATCAGCGGCATGTTTCTCTTCCTCTCCCTGATCCTCAACGTCCAAGTCGGTCCCATGGTTGATGTCCACGGACCCAATATTATCGGCCCAGTAGGAGCAGTCTTGTATGTCGCCATGTTCCTCCTCATGGCGGAATGTCGCAACTACTGGCACTTCATGCTCTGTCTGGGGGTCTTTGGGAGTTTAGGTGCTGCCACGACAATGGTTGTTGCTATAGCCATCGTGGGTAAACTCTTTGTCCGCAAACGCGGTTTGGCCATGGGGATTACACTTACGGGATCATCCATCGGAGCTGTCATATTCCCCATAATTCTACGGTCTACATATCCCAATCTTGGCTGGCAGTGGTCAATGCGGATCATGGCCTTTATATCAGCGGGCTTGCTCGTTCCTAGTATGATTTGCTTCATCCCTTTCAACAACATCTATAAGAAATCAACAGGAGGAGGACAAGTGAGTCCCAAAAGTTCGACACTCAACCTCACAGCCTTCAAGTCTCCTTCGTTTTGTTTTGTCACGGGCGGTATTGTTATGTTTGAGTTTGTCATTTTCAGTATATCGGGTCTTTTGCCGTCCATTGCTACGCGTATCGGCTTCACTCCCGGGAATGGCTACACTTTGCTTGCAATTGTAGGTGCAGCCTCCACATTTGGTAGAATCATTCCGGGGATTATTGGTGACCAGTACGGACACTTCAACATTCTTCTGATCACGGTTGTCTTGACCATTATCTTTATGGGCGCTTTGCTAGTTCCTTTTGGCACAAAGTCGGCCACTGCTCTGTATGCCTGGTCTGCTCTTTGGGGTTTTGGGTCTGGCTCATTTCTCTCCATCACACCGGGTAAGTATCGATTCGTTATCCCTTATCCTTAACAGTTCAACTTACATAGAGTAGTATGTATGGGTAAGACCTGCGAGGCCAAGGACTACGGACGGTACTACGGTAAGCATTGATCTCCAGTATCGCAAACGGCAACCTCAGCTAACTGTCATCGCAGGCATGATGAACTTTGTCACTGCTTTCGCGCTACTCATCGCTCTACCCAGTAGCGGTGCAATGCTTGAGAACATGGGCCCCCAAACTCTGGCTGGTTTGTTCACTGCCTTGACGGCTGTTGGAGGAGCTTGCAATTTCGCTGCTCGAGCTCTTCTCATTGGGGAATGGTTATCTCCCAAGACCATAATATAGTCTTGAGGAAAACCGTGTCAAGCAACGATACTTACAGATAAGTGCGATACAAGAATGTTTGGTTGCAAGGCAGGCTTGTGGAAAAATATACCTCATCTGGCACATGGTATTGATACGGGCACGATGGAGCAGCAAAATGGGGTTTAAAGCAAAATAGGTTTAACTCCTAGTATAAGAGTATCTTCATTCCTTAATCTTCAGGAGGATCAAGTCCTGTCCTCATGGCTAGCGTTTCTCAACGCAAACCCCATCTCAACTATCCTTACCATAATCGCATTCGTCAAAGGAATCTCCCTCCCCCCAATACGTTGTTGTCTAGCCTCTTCCTCCGTCGCCCACACATAATCCTGATGCTCCTTCGGATCTAGCTTCACATCCGTCGAGGCAACATCCACCTCAAAGCTAAACTTGCAAAAGAACCTCTTGCCTGTCCGATTTGTAAACACCGCTCCGGGTTTCCCGTCCTGGTTATCGGGTATAACATGGCGGATGTGTGTGGCTTCGAGACCTGCTTCCTCCCAGAGCTCGCGCGCGCAGCCATATAGGACACTCTCGTCCTCGTCGTCGCATGCTCCCCCGGGAATCTCCCACTTGTTGGGCATACTGTCGTCTGGCGCGCGCTGCAGGAGGAGAATGCGGTTGGAGGCGTTAAAGACAAGGGCTCCTGTTGCCAAAGAGTCCCACGTTTTGTTGTGCGTTATGAGCCATTCGCGGTGGTTGACGTTCCATTCTGAGACAGTCTCGTCAAATGTGAATTTGAAATCTGGAGGAGCCATGTTTGTTGACTTTTGCTCCGTCATTTTGGTGTCGGGTTTTGTTTGTTTATAAAGTTGATAAGAAAACGTTGAGAGTAACCCCAGCTGTGATTAACGCTGATAGGCCGCTTTTAACCCACAGCAGCTGAACATCATTCATGGTGTTTCAGCTCCTGCCTAGATAAATCCGTAGGCAACAAGAGCTTTAGCCTCGGAGAAGATGGCATTGTTCTTGTAATTGTTTGTGATTGTTGGCATTAACATTCTATTTTCACACCCTACCACACTGAGACAAAACTGTCCTAAGACTGTGAATCAGACGTCTTGTCACATTTCACAACGCTCATTCCTGAAGACTCGCCTCTACTTATACGCACTTCGTATTTATTCTAACATTTAGAGCCCTAGCCAGAGCCATGTATTGAATACATAACATATGACCAGCAACTTGTGCATATGCGAAATATGGCGGTCAAACTTGTTGAGAGCTGACATGTTCCTATTTACTCCGCATCCTCTTCTAGACGTTGATAGGTTCCATATAATTTGCTTTTGAGTAACACGGTGTTAATAGCTCTAATACGGATGACGCGCTTGGTCGAAGTGTTTCTTTGACAACAGGCAATTCCTGATATGTCCGTTCCATAATGATTTTTTATGTACCGTTCGTACTGAGCCATATTGTGTTCGTGACCAAGCCAGGGAGAGGCCTATGATAAGCTTCATATGCCGCTGTCCAGACATCGAATACTGATAAAGCAACCGCTAAACGCCCCTATGCTAAACATACACACATTGACAACTGTGATCATGCCCAAAAAGCAGAAAGAAACACCAATAATTCGCATATAAAAGGCGTCGACTTTTGTGTAGAACGTTCGTGTATTTTCCATGGTGCGTCAAGCCGGGTGTCGTTGTGTGACGCGAAAGAAAGAACATCCTCAGATCATGTATGCAGGTCGCTTGCTATTCGTAAATACTCCTCGGGAAGCGAGAAGTGTCGTAAGATTGTCGCCCTAAACGTATCGATGATTACACTCGTGAGTCATGCTGAGGAACAATCGATCTCTCAGCACGAGTTCGCATGAAGTTTGCGTGTGCCTCCAGGCACCGAGCCTTGAGGCGTGTCACTGGCCAAACCGCTGCCTTGTCCAGCATCATGGCAGTGATTCGAAGCAGCTTCGTGGCATAGCCACTGTAACCATCCATGTCCATATTGGCTTCCTGTCCGCTTAGCATGTTCATCTTGATCTCTGCGGAGGACAAAACCTCCTGAACCTTGCCAAGTAGCTTGACATCTTCCTCCTCCAAAAGCATGATGGCATGCACATCTGTAAGATCAACTGTGTCCTTGCCAAGAATGCCTAGGTAGCATCCAACCCGATCTTGTAGTGTAGCGATCCATTCCGCGAGAACCTGAGCGCAGTCAAAGGTGCAGAGGGCGGATTGAAGTGGAAGCTCCCTGCTTGTAAAGTCGGCAAAGGTGACCCCAAGCTTGTCAGACATGGCGAGCGAATCTGCAGCATAGAAGGCAGCCTTTCGAAGATGCTTCTCCCGCCGAGAAGTGGCATGGCCTGACATGGAGGATCCCGGCTGGAGAGAAGGATGCTTGGCATTTGAAAAGTCCATTAATGACATCTGAGTCGCAGGCGATTCCACGAACCCGGAGCTGTTGGAGTTATCTGAGGGCTCGGCGCTACCAGATTCAGAGTTTGAGATAGGCGATTGTTCCGCATGCTGAACGATCTCGTTACCACGAGAAAGCTCTTCGGCCATTCCGTCCCAGTCCCTTTGCCAGAACTTCTCCTTTGAGCGTCCGAGGTTCACGAACAGTCGAATGTATGCCAAATCAAGCAGGGGAATCGCATCAGCTGACAAAGGGCCCTGGCCAAAAGGGTTTGGGCGCTCAACACTGTGATGAGGATTGTTTGCCCAAGCTGCCTGCCATGCCTTAAGAGCAGGTTCAATATGCCTGTGCATTTTTTCCGTCTCCTCGTTTGTCCAGGATTTGTTGTGGTGTCGCTGTCGCGTCTCCCAAATGTAATTGTGAAGCGCATTGATGAGAATCAACGAGCCAAATGTGCTGGTGCGAAGTGGTGATGCCATGAGATCTCTGCCGTCCACTGAGGGATCGAATTGCCCGTTGGTAGAAAATTGATGCGGCTTATCGTTAGCGTGAAGAAGATCGCCCAGGGCATCGTGGAATGTCACTCTGTTGTGATCCGCAGCCTCTGTTCCGCCTCGGGCATGGAACACAGCGCTCGACTCGGCCGAGAAGAATTCCTCATCGCAAGGGAGGTCCAGGAAGATTTCGGAGTTAGTTAATGCGGGCGTGTGGTTGTAGGCGGAGACCAATAGGCTTGAAAGTATAAACACTGCGTACAAAGTTCGCTTCCTCTCTTCTCCCGACTTCCATCGCAGCCACACTGTTTGATCAACCTCCATACTGGAATTCCAGTTCCCGTCTTCAGTCATCTGAACATCCTGGCTGTCAGAGACGTTGGAACGACCGGGCCGAAGGAGATCAGCCGCTTGAGCGAGGCTGACAAGAGCGGCGCAGTGAGTGGATGCGATATCGCTGGCGGTCTTGTCGCCGCAGTTGTGGCCATAGACCACATTCAGGAGCATCGCCTGGACAAGCCACACTGGGGTGTGAACCCCTCCATCGTTGCTGTGGTCAGTTGGAGTACTTCGACGAATATCTGCTTTTCGAACATCGGCTTTTCGCCGTTCCTCAAGATAGAAGAAAATCATTTTCTTAGCCATTTCGAACAGCTCTCGGGATACTGCGACTTCCATCTCGTAGAGCGCGCCGATGGCGGCCATGGACAAAATAAGGCAACCACTACCACCTACACCTGGGCGACTATTGGAAAGAGGCATATCGAAGGACAATGTTGGAAGATGCAGGAAAGGCAAGTGAGGGTGGAAATAAGCTAGATAGGCACCGACATATCGCTGGAGGTCCTGAGTACTGGGCAAATTGGCTGCTTGAGGAGGGGCAGTCTGTGAAAGAGGAGATTGAGGTGAGCCTTGAGAAGTAAAGGAATATTTACGACCCCCAAAGGGCAGGCACTGGGACAAGATGTTCACTATGGCATGCCGGGTGGCATCTGTAATGGTGGTCACGGGCGAAGCGCCGTGGTTGCCGCCATTCAGGGAGGATGGCGTCTCCGGGCCGGCGTTGAAGCCAAGAGTCTGATTAATGTTCTGGGTGTTGAGCCCCGTCACGACAGAGGGACTCAACGAACTCAGCGAGGGTGGAGGCGTAGAGAAGTAAGGGTCATTGATCTTTTGAGTAGCTGGCTGAGGTGATAACGGTGCTCCGTTAAGGAGATCCGGAAAGACTGAACCATTCAGATCCATCGCAAAAGGGTTCGTTGGCATCTGGGGGGGTGCCATCACAGACTGTTGCCACATGGCACTTGTCCCAGCCGGCGCGGGATGATTCGACCCATCCAACATAACATCGCTAATCCCACTCTGACTCGTCGTGCTGATTGCGGACGGACTAGATCCATCAATCACATTTTCGTTCGCGAATGACATCTGGTGCTCAAACCCAGTCAACCAGTCAATGCTATCGTCGAAGTTTTGATTCGTGTGCATCCCATCGATCCCATTTCCGAAAGGTGACGCCTGTTCCAAGTTCATCGCCTGTGGTGAGTCGCTGTAATGGAGGTTGTTGGGGTTAACTGTCGTTCCCCCAAAGAGCATGTTCTCAAACTCGAACTCGGTGCTGAAGGCAGATAATGAGGGCGCTGTCCTGAGAGGGTTAACAAAGTCCATGCTATTGAAAGCTCCTGCATCAAGCTTAGGGATGCCGGGTTGCATAGACCGCTGGCCCATAGCATTGGACATGCCACCAAAGAAATGATCCATGTTGTGGATTGGCAAACCGGCAAGACTTGGGTGTCTGCTGTGACTGTGACCGTGAGGAATACCACGAGCCACAGACGGATTGGCAGAGTTCATCTGCAAAGCCGAAACGTCAATATGGCTGATGGTATTGGCCCGCGGACGCATTGTGTTTGATGCGGCATTTGAAGCTGGAGCAACAGCGGCGGCTGCTGCTGCTGCTACATTACCAGCGACGCTGTTCTTTCGAGCACGGCTCTGGCCAGGAGCGACGCCGGTTGTGGACTCACGACGATTACGAGGGCGGGACGCTGGCGTCGAGCTCTGGTGCAGCTTTTGCTGGTGACGGAGCAACAAGTCACGGCGAGCAAAGCATCGTGAACACTCGGGGCACTCAAAAGGCTTCTCCTTTGTGTGAGAGCGTTCGTGTCGCTTGAGATGTTCCAATCGGGCGAACGAACGAGTACAGGTACCGCAGACGTGAGGACGGGGCTTGTCCGTCTTTGGGGGAGGGAAATTGGGCGTCTTTGTGTTGACAGTGATGGTTGAAGCTATAAATGTCAGCATGTAAAATCGGAAGCTGTGGTCGGTAACGGCGCGCGGGTCGAGTCGAACTCAGGAGTACGAGGGGCAGCGCCGGCGAAGGCGGGATAGCTCACCAGAGTCGTCGGTGGTGGAGGGTGCAGTGCCGGCAGCGGCGTTTGTCGGAACTGTAGCGGACATGGCGATGTTGGGACGCGAGACTCTAACGCCAGAGTCGTTAATAACCATCGCAGGTCAGATCGATCAAATTCGCATTCGCGAGGGTGAAAAAAGTGAGGTTTCCGCTGTCGTGCTCGCAACGGCTCTTCGTGGGGCACGAAATCGGGCGACTGAGAAGCAACGATAGAATGGCGGGGAGTCTTTTGGCAAGCGGCGGGCGGTTCGTCACTTTTGGTGGGGGGAGGGGAGGTAGATACAGCAGGCGCAGGTAAACGTAATAAGGCGATCAGAGTAAAAGGAAAACGTATTCTTTTGGCGACAATATCATATTCCTCGATATGTATAGAGATAAGTGTTGCTGTATTGGTGAGGAATGGTATGAAGCAATTCAGATTTGGAGATCGTCGTTGAGAAAAAGGGCAAGTGAAGCAGCAGCAACTGCTTGGAGAAAGTGAGAGAGAAAGAGAGTTTGAGGCAGTGGTGGCAGGTGCAGCAGAAGGAGGAAGGTAGGTTAGGTTAGGTTAGGTTGGTGCCGAACAGAACGGACGGGGGACCCAGGCAAGCAAGGATGGCAAAGAGACGCCGCTGGAGTGTACGGTGCGTAGCACTGTACAGCCAGATTTCAATGGCAACCTGGCCGACTTTGGGACTTTGGGGGTGTGGTTCCAGCTGCCGTTTCGTTTCCCTAGGTAGGTAGGGTGCATCAAGTCCCCATGGTTTACTCAGAACAATAAACAAAAGTAAGGTACGAAGTACTGATATGAAAGGATCAAGCTGGCAAAGGATCCTTTTCTTAGCTGCGGTTATCGGCTGCCATTAATAAGAACTTGAGAATTCATTGTTGACATGTAAGCTGTAATTAAGCTGCGATGGATGAGGTTGGGTAAAAGCAGGCTGCAAAATGTGGTTGTTCGTTGCTTTGTGTTATTCGCTGTAGTATCTCTACAACAGTCGGTGCTTCGGTCCACATTCGTCATTTTCAACTTGATCAATCAGTCAGTTCAATTCAATTCGGATGTATTGCCCCCGAAGGCTTTCGTCAGTTGCCTCACCTGCGTCATCTCATCAAGTCATCAAAAAGCATGTTGTGTTTTCTTGGGCCTTTCTGGCCTGGCCTGGTTTGAGGCTCACGGTTCACAGATCACTTCCCTCCCTTTCACTGTCCCAATCATGGATGTGTGGATACTCCTGGAGCGGTCGGGAGTACGACGTTACTTTTGGATCCTTAACCCTTCGTGCGTCTTAAGTTGGGTTTGTAGTGGTGGGATGGATCACGCCTAGACCGGAGAAGCCTGGCAACGGATACCCTTGATTAACAAAAAGGCCGATCTATCCTAGCAACTTCTGCCGCAAAAGCCAAAATGCTTTGGGAGCGAGCCTGGGCAGCAAATACGGCACAGCGATTCGATTTGTGATTACATCACGCGGCGAATGCACATACAGGACTTTCCGAGGCATGGCTGAAATAAAAGTTAGCTTCCTGTATGATTATCATAGGTCTTCGACTTAGAATTCGCAACCGAAACGTTCAGTATGATTTCATGATTTAGGGGGGCTTTTCGGTGTCAGATATTACAAGGTCCTTAGGAGAGGCTATCATGGTAAACTGTGCTCGGCTTGGCCAATACCTTTAGTCCTTGTCAACTAAGCTCATTGTTGTGGTACGAACATGTCCGTCTAGAACTCCAAATCTCTCTTCTTGTGTATCGTCATTAAAAAGTCCATTGGACATGAGCCCCAGTCGACGCACCGCGTAACCGCCTTTTGCCACGGCATTTGACGCTCCAACATAGGACAGTACAGTATAGCACAGTACAAGTGCGTTCCCTCGGCCGATGGCTGGGCTGGACCTGGACTGCGCTGCGTGCGGGCTGAACTCGAACTGACCGAGTATGCACATACTGTGCAAGCTCCCGACTGTAGCAACTGCGAATTAGACGCCTCGGGCTAGCTACTGGGGTGGGATGAATGACGATGCAATTGCAGCGTCCCGATGTGCAGACCAACACCTGCATGTAACCTTTGGAGACAATTCATTCACGGAATATGCAGTACGTAGAGCAGAATGTAGGCGGAAGCTCAAGGGAGAAAAGACCCTTGAACGGTCTCTCGGGCTGTTTCTGAGGTCTAAGATACGAGTGGTCGAGGCTTAGAGCGCTTGGACATTAGCTGCTGGCTTGGGTACAGTACAGTAGTAGTTAGACGTAGAAGTAGCTTAGCTTGGCGTCCAGCATGGATGTTTAAGTAGCTACCTATGTACTGTAGGTACCTAGTTTAGCCTTTTGAGCACGCACGGCCTAGGCAACTTTGGTTTGAATCACAAAATACAATCAATCCAACATCTATCAAGGACCGTTTGCGTTCGATTGGACTCTTCGTATCACTCCCGCTGTACCCAAACCCTCGACTCTGCTCCAACATGACGGTAAACTGACTAGGTCTGGGAAACAACAGTGTAGGATCGGTTCAGACAGTTATGGAGTAGTTTAATCGGTCGCCGGTCTGCAGATATCCCAATCGGGAACCCGTTCTAATAGCAGGCCATCATCCATTGACAAATGTCCACAGGGTCTGCGTGAAAAGATAGGAACCGTGACGCGCAATTATAACTGAATCACTCAAATATGGAGCTTCTGCTTCCCATACAGTACAGCCAAGTACAGTACATGTCGTTAACAACTTAACGATGGGATGACGTGCAGCTGTTCCATGTCAATATCAAGCGCCCGCTACAGTTTCGCTCTCTTGAGCAAGCACCACTCTGGATCTGTCTGTCTGCGGCAATTATTAAACCGGGACTGCGTGATGTCTGAGAATGATGGAATGGCGTGTCTGTGACGCTTGTCAGAACAAAACGTAGTTTGCTTTTCACCAGACAGCCGCAGACGATGGAATGATCGCCCAGCGGCTCTGCTCATTTGACCCTTGTCTTGGCTTTTTCCTAATACCCGGCCTTACTTTTTGGAGCCAGAACTAACCAGAGCTTCTTCAGCCAGGTTGAGAGACTACCTATCGCTACTTAAGTAACGTAACGTACCTGTATGATTCAATCTTGCAGTACAGTTTCTTGTTTTATGTATGTATGCGATTCAACTTCGGTAATAATCTCGGAACATGAATCGTTGAACTGCACTGTACCCGCACAATAGCATCAGGTTGGAAGGTATCTGGCCAGGATCAGTCGATCAATTGCCTCTGTGTGAGAAACTGCCAGCTGATTGCCTCCAGTCGAACTGAGCGGGTCCATCCCGTTTGATTTGTCCTCTTTCTAGCGTCGATAGAGTCCTGGGTTGGCTGTGCTTGGACTCTGGTTTGGGCTTCTGCTGGGCTTGCTTGGGCTTGGACCTGCCACTGTGCGGATGTAGATATCGCTCACGGCTCGGCCAACGTGGGTATAGTGTACCTAGCATAATAGTGGCATGGCATGTGATGCACTGTATTACGGGCGGATTGGGAATAAGACTGACCGTTCGTTTGGATCAGCTTGTTATTAGAGAGGGCTGATGAGGTACTGGACTATGTTATCCAGAAACAGAGAGATTGAGTGATGAGAATTGAAAGGTACGTAGCTAATTTCAAAAGGCAGACGTCGTCCTATCATAATAGTAAGGGACATTTCGTATCTATTAAACCAATTGTCAGTCCAACGTGCGTTTCACTTAGCTTGAGAGCGTGTTCGTGGCCAAGCCCTAGTCAGGCTCTATCGTACGTACCTAGTCACTGCAAGGACCCTTTCTCTTTGGTGATTGATTGATTGATTGATAGTAATCTGTACGGAACTCTTTGTGGAAAACAGGCGGTGACAGATCGACCTTGTTTGGTTCAGCCTCACGAGGATTCTTCATTCCGTCCAGAACAATTAATTTGCCACCTTCTAGTAGGATTCTGGGTTTGGACTAGATTAGATCAGAAACCAGGGAACCTGCAGCGCAGTACAACACAAGACCGGTACTCGTCTTTGTACAACTAATGGTTTGGTCGTACATTCATACGTACCGTAAAACGGATGGATTGATTACCACCGAGAGGACGTTGCCGCGATCCACGAACCCACTATCTAGTCTGTTTCATAAAAAGCCTATCACAGCAATGCAATTCTCCCATCACAGCATTATTCGTCCTTTACATTGGACTGAAGATTAGTAGTGTTCCAGACCTGGGAAACGGCCCCAGTCTAGGTCGAAATGGATTCAGATTCGAATCAAAATGAGAATCAGAATCGTCAATGGAAACGAAGGGAAGGGACCGTGCGCAAGCCCTTGATCTCTACTGTCTCTGGTCTGTCCAGTTCGATGTCTCGTTAGGGCATGGGGCCGCACGTTGTTGTGTCACACATGGACATGGGCATGGACAAGGTATCCCCCAGTTCCAGTCTAAGTCTCGTCACTATCGATATTTATCGCCAGTTTCAACAAATCATTTAACCCTCTGTCACACAGAGTTGATCTTAAGCCTGACCTGACCTAGAACCGGCTGGGTTTACTCCTGCTGGGTTTACTCCTGCTGGGTTTACTCCTGCTGTCTCTTCCCTCCTCCGAATTGTCGCGGGATAACTTTCCTATTGTCAGTTAGATACCAAGGTTATCTGTCTCGTCAGATAGAGTGAGCGCCAGAACGAACCAATGCTCGATGCTTGCCGAAGCTACGCCCCCGATCCACCTGCACGCAAGCCAAAGGGACCAGAAAAGTAGCGAATCCAGTTGTAGCGTCATCTCAGGGGTCGAGTTAACCAGGATCATGGCCAACATCCATATCCATACCTGGGGAGCGATGAATGAGGCTACTCTACTTTCTCGACCGGACTCTATCTCATGGCTAACAATGAGTTAGTGCTCGCTTGGTCCATCCTCAATCTTTACTGATAACTGGTCTTGTATCCGCTGCCGTCGACGGAACCCTCGATCGGCTGCAAACTATCCGAGTTTTGTACTAACTATACTTTACTATTGATTGCTCACCGCCAGATTGACTGACTGGCTGGATAATTTGACTGACGCTGACAGATGAAATGATGAACATCAAACGCCCGTTGCCGCGGCTGTCTGTGGCCGCCGCGGATTGTTCGCCCTGACTGGACATGGCCTTGATAATAATGTTAGCATGGGCAGGGCATGACATGGTATAGGCATTCTTTCTCATGCGAGCATGAATGGGGTTTTAATTGCAGAGAGCCCTTGATCCCTGTTCAACACACCACGAGCCACGCTATGCCATGCCATATCCGCTACTACTGCAGTCACAGGACCTTCTTGCCACGCCGAACACAAGAAAATGGGTGGCCCTTGTTCGTTCCATGTTGAACGGCATGGCACATATTTTCAAGTCATCTTTACTCCAATTGATCAGCTAGTTCACCGAGAATCCAGGAACACGACCATCAAACATGACGGGCTTCGGGGACATATATGTCCGTAAGCACGACTGATTCTTTTTGGAGGGTACAGTGAAATGTAAAGAGGCACAGTGATCGAGTTACGGTACATCATGCAGTTCGTTAGAAACTGTTTCTCAGCCTTCAATTCACCTGAAATTAATCAATCAATCAGCCAGTGACGATCCCCCAAAACAAGGCCATCAAAATTCCAGTACTGACATTGGTAAATTTAGATGTCAACCGCTTGCAATAAGCGACTTTGCGCCATAAGCACTTGAGCTGTCAACGGTCGGCAGCTTT
This sequence comes from Fusarium palustre, assembly GCA_014899045.1. NCBI lineage: Eukaryota > Fungi > Ascomycota > Sordariomycetes > Hypocreales > Nectriaceae > Fusarium > Fusarium palustre. The sequence goes on along the minus strand of JAAVUH010000112.1, from coordinate 122,172 downwards.
CTAGAGGCTCTTTGTCAGTTGGTGGTGGTGAGATAGGGACCCGACGTCATTCACACGCTACAAAATTTCCCCAAATCCCTATCTGTCTCTGCCCGTGCTTTAACGCATTGGCACCTCTGTTAGCAGAGCGATCCTTGTCCCTGTCTTCCCGCTGCACAGCCCCCCGAGATGTGCCAAGCATTATGTACCTACATAGGTATTCATGGCGGAGAAGCCTGACAAGTACGTACTCGTTGCTGCACGGACCTTAGTGGTGAGTTCACTGTATTGCAGACTGAAGACGTCTATGAAAAGTCACCTAGCTGCCTGCTAGAGCACTCACAGCTGAGTCTCCGTCTAGCGTCCCATGTCTGTTGTGACAAGCACCCTCTGTTATGAACTAGCACTGCTTCTTTTCATGTCTCAGTTGTTGCTTCTCTCCTGTCAATGAGCTGCTAGCCTAGCCTAGTAACCTGGGAATGAAATCAACTAATCGGAACAAATATCATTGCATTACAGATGCGATCCATTATCTCACAGAAGAGAACCAAGGCCACCGTCCAACAAAGAAGGGTTGATTCAACATGTAACCCTTCGCGGCAGGGGAATCAATGTCTGAGGAACATGTTGGAGTGCACTGGCCAAGTATCAGCAAAGCAGGAACCTTTGGTGGATGATACAGTACCCCATTCCGATGCTGCTAGGTTAGTAGTACACACCTATGTTAGTTCCTAGAAGAGCTCTCCAAAGGATCTCCAATTCAATCCACTACAATCCATCTACTGTACGATCGGAGAGTTTTACTTTGTTGAAATCGAATTCAACACAGTATCAGCCCTAGGGATTTGGAGAAGAGACCCAATCGTATATCCTGTGCCGCGTCCTTTTCCCTTTTTATTACTCGCTTCTGGCAAGCATCTGTCGTCACTACGTATACAGCACGACTAGAAAGCCGAGCAAGCATTCATCAAGAGATCCCTGAGACCCCAGAATGTTAGGTCCAAAAAGAGGCATATCTCCATTGATCCAAGAACGAAAAGAGGTCAGGTGCAGCATCGGCCCACAGCTCGAGCTCCTGCGACCCCTTTGGGATTGATGCTTGTCCATTTGACGGTTTACGGTTGGTTACAGTCTTAATATGAGAGAGAAAGAGACAGCGATGTCGGTTTGTCCTCAAGCCAGAATTGAATCACCATGACGCTTGCTGCCTGTGATTCTCGGGATATAGCGATGATTGAGCGAGCCGTTGCTAGCGGTTAGTACCGGCAAAATATTTACCCTCTTTGAAAGGCTGTCAGCCTTTTGGAGATTCTTTCTTTCACATTTGTGAACCCTCAGGAAAGGTCTGCCACACCACGCGCTTATGCGTGTGAGACCAGCTGTTGGGATTGACCAACGAGAAGTCTGAACATTTCTTCCGTGTTTTACCTCCCTTCTCTAAACCCTTTCCTCCAGTCCTCGTCTATCCCAATCCCTGCACGCCACTTGTCTACCTTTGACTCAGACAATTGGTTGACCTGACCTTCGCACTGTACTTCCAGAGCAAAGACGCCTGCAATGCCATACTATGGTACAGTAGCTACCCCGAATTCCGTTTAGCGGAGTCTGGCTCCCACGAGAACGAATCAAACAGACCAAGCCTTGGCCTAGAGAAATGAAATCTCGGGGGGCTGCTGGCTACTGTAACCCCCGGTCTGGGGAGAGTCGGACTGGTGCGTTAGCAGGGTCGGGCCCCTTGTTATTGATGGTGCACACACCATCCACCAGCAGCTCATCCCTGACTTCCCCAGATTTTGCTGCTTGCGGCGTGGTACTGGACTTGACAGGACCTGGAGATGAAGGCCCGAGACGAGACAGCAATATGGCTGATCTCTCAACAGAGGCTAGCTAACCAAGACAGCCTTAGCCAGTAGCACCTCGATCAGCGCTCTCTTCTACGCCCGCCTCGACGTTCCCGGATGCTGCGGCGGTCCTTTCTTTTCTTCTCTTCCCATATTCATTGCTTGTTCCTTCAACTTTAGTGCACGTTACGAGTAATATTGGCAGCCACAAATCGTAAGCTACAGAGGTCTGATTACGCAGGCCAACTTTCTCATTGGTGGCTAGACCTGGGACTGGGGAAAAACTGCTTCTTAAACGCCCCCGTCCAGATCACGAACTAGACTAATTAATAAGAGTCCGCCAGCTGGCTCGCAAACAGAACAAAGCCAGAGCTAGAATACCACCCAGCTGACAGGCAACCCAATTCTGCTCTTATTGCCGTAATTGAGGCTCTCGGGGAAGCCCCCCATGAATCGAGCTAGCCTTTGGCTAATCGAAATGCAGAATTGTTTGCGTTCGAGGAAGGTGGCTTCGTCAACCATGAGAGGATTCTTTGGTGGGTACTTTCGCCATGGTGTCCGTACATATCAGAAAATGTAGGCCTCGATGATATCGAGGTGTTGCTATCAGCATTTCCAAGTTCAGACTTGTTGTTTGCTTGGATCTCTGATAGATATGGTTGAGAAAGAAGCCCAGGCCACGAGGCCTACGCTAAAAACACCCGACCAACTAGAGCCACGGGGTCGGTAAGCTAACAGACATTCTGCTAATATTTGTTTACACCATTTCTGCAAACAGACCAGGAAAAGAAGCTGTGCCGTATTGCAGCCAACACGGCAAACTTCACCAGGTCATGTGGAGCAGAGTCCAGTATGATTCATTGCCCCCACGCTGTTGAAGCATTATCAAGTCATGAAGGAGTGCGTATAGGACAGGATAATGAAATGCGATATTTTGTTCCTGCTACAGACCCTGGGGACCCTGCAGGGGCTGCCACACCCGCCGCGAGATATTTTGAGTTTGCTCACGAACGGCGGGCCTTGTGGCGTTTTCCTGTCCAGGAAGTTGCATGGTGATCAAGAGGTCCTTGTGAGTTATTTTTACAGTACTGTGATTAATCACAGAACTTGTCATCCCCGGCTAGTTCAAGGGAACTCTTTGCTTTTGCGCCACGAGGACGGGTCGAGAACTCGAGATTTGTAGAACAATTTAACAACAAGTCATTATCGACGTATGGAGAACCACCTTGTCTGTGCTGAGATCTGTAAATCATTAGCTGAGCCTAACTAGTTGGTGCCTTGTCAGACCAGCGGAAGATATTCCGTAGTGGTTAGAAACGGCCGCTTGAAGCAATCGCAGTGGTCCGAACAAGAGTCCAATCAGCAGGTCAATGATTACCCCGGTATCGACTATCGAGTGAAATAAAAATACATGGCTAATCCTCGGGCCGGGGGAGCCAATCTTGCAGAACGAAGCTTATCACATTCGGCAATACTTCAACAAGGAACGTACGTAATGCAATATCGACGGGATGCCTCTTCTTTTCTTTTTGGAGGTATGATGCTCGTCCTGCAGGAGGACAAGAATACAACTACAAGGGGAACTTCGGCTTTCTTGTTCAGTCAAAGGAGTCTCCACTGCAAGTCGTACAGTCTGCAGGCAGTATCAGACTGACGGGCTGAGTTGTTCGAAAGTGGCGAGAGTGCGAGAAGGTGGCGTTCACGGAAAAGTTGCTATGAGGAAAAGAAGAAAAACTTGATTTGTAGTACGAAAACCAGACCAAGAAAGTCCGATCGATGGATACCGAACTCGGGTAAAGTCCTTTAGGCGCGTCCTAGCGATGCGTTCTCTAAGCCCAGGGATTTACCACCTACGTTGGGATGATCAGCAGGGTCTTGGAGATTCTGAGCGAATCACCAACACCAACCACTCTCGTCACAATCATCTCTTTCATTAAAGAAAAAAAAATTCTATTTCGCTTCTACAATTTTCCTCGGCGGCGTGGATGGTCCTGAACTTTTGATGTGGCATGAAGCATGCCTGTTTTTGGGAAACATTGAATGGCATGATGGCACTGTAACTTGGTCGAACTCACTGTAACTGCCGCGGCTCGGAGCATTGTCGCCTCTCGCCTTTTGGTTTTCTTGATTTAGATACTCAAAAGCCAAAGATCTGCGATGCGATGCGACTTGACGAGAATGTGCTGTGGGTTGCAGCATTCAATGCTGGTTGCTTGCGCACGGGAAGAATACCGGCACTTGTTAGTTGCTGTAAGACATTCTGACTGATAGAATGCTTACAACATGCTTATGCTTAGATCGGAGTATCTTTGTTCTTCCAGCCACTCGTCAACCGAGAGGCGCTGTTGGCCACACATATGCCTACCTGCCTGCCTGCCTGTTGTACATGCCATGCTGCTGTCGAATAATCGCTCAATTAATCACCGGTCTTCGGCCATACAACGTTTGAGAAAGGACGTTTCTGACGCTGCCCACTTTCAGGGTGGGATCTTGTTTAGTCTAGAACTCGGTTGTGGTGATAAAAGGGAAAAGGGACCACTAGAATCCGCACGAGTGCGTTACTAGTCGATTACTTACGCGCACAGGTGGGACTGGGGATTGGGTGAGAGAGAGGTTGAGGGAACAGCAAACATAATTAGAAACAAGTAGACAAGCGAAAGAAACATGTACATACGGTACGCGAGAAACGGTCCTATTCAGCCGGTGACTCACACTCGCTCTACCTGCTATCGGACTTGGCCTCGAACTCGACATGATACCGTCTACCTATCGTTAGTAGCTAAGTATCAGAAAGTATGACCGTTGTAAGGTGAGGAACAAAATTATCAGGTCAACTTCTGCCTGCACAGACCTAACTTTGCGCTAATTTATTTTGGAGCATTCGAGCTTAGATGTCGACTTTTCTGTCACCTTCTTTTCAGCATGTCTTGAGCGTCAATCGCGTGGGGGTTTGGAAACTCAAGACAGCGCAAGTGACCCATCACCTACGCGATTGTTCAATTGATTGATGATCGGACGGAAATTGACAGTTGCCATTGTCTTAGCATCCCATAGTTCCACGTTAATAGGTGCTGTTATAGGGGCAATCGAGAAATGCTCACCCCGCCAGTTCGCCGCCGTCTCAGTTGTCAACTGAACTGGCTAACGTTTGGTGTGCATAAGTTTGGACTGCTAAAGGCACTGACTACCCTCCACTAAATGTTTCAGTTTATCTATTGTCCATCTTCCATCCCAACTTGAAATCTTTGAATCATGGAGGTATTAACGATACCTACATAGATAACAAAGATGCCCAGCCTTGTCCTCTGTCACCAACCCAGTCCTGGTTAGTTGAGCTATGTGCTGTACAACTATTGGTCGGAAGAAACATACGTCAGAGGCCCATTCCAAGGCCAAGATGAAGAAAAACCAGGCTGAGAAGACAAAGAGTCATTAGTTATATTCTGTAGTTTTTTGGTTTATCGTGAAAAAGTCTTTCTAGGAAAACAATACAACAACAGCAGCATTTGTGATTCTGCTTGAATTGGCGCTTTGCCTTGTGCCTATATAGCCACCTGCCAAGGCGGCTACACAAGTTGTGAAACCACTTACACAAGCACCTATCACTCCCAAACACAAATTTACCATCATGAAGCATAATTTACTTCCTCTCATATCTCTGCTCATTGGCTCCAGCCTTGCTGCGGATGTTGTTACAATCACGGCACCGGTATCAATCCCTTCCAACGAGCCAGAATGGAAAGACAAAGACACCTTTACATCAGCTGTTCTTAACAGCACAAATTTCTACCGGGAAGAGCACAACGCTACAGCTCTAAAGTGGAACAAGACACTCGAGGAGTTCGCGTCAGACTACCTCGATGACCTCGACGACTGCGAATTCGAGCACTCGGGCGGTCCCTATGGCGAGAACCTCGCTATAGGTTATCCAAATGTTACGGCTAGCATCGAGGCATGGGGTAATGAGCGGGACAAGTATGACTTTGACGACGCCGAGTTTGATGAGGATACAGGCCACTTTACTCAGCTTGTCTGGAAGGACACCACCACTGTTGGATGTGGAAGGAAGTTGTGCGGGAAGAAGGGTTGGTATCTTGTCTGCGAGTACTGGCCCAGGGGCAATGTGGAGGGACAGTTTGACGAAGAGGTTACCAAGGAGGAAGGCGGCGCGTTTACGACGAGACCTGGTGTTGGATTGGCGTTGATAGTTTTCCTTGGATACATTGTTGCCTTTTTATAGGTAGATTACAGATAGAGGCGTTTGTGTCTGGTATTGGGTAAGCGCATGGTTTTATGATGAATGATGGGATTCATGCTGGACATGAGCTATGTTGGCTACGTCCCTATGGTTTGTTTTTATATATACCATATATTCCTTATGTGCTATGGCCGTACTATATACCACATCTTTTACTTTCTTACTCAATTATCATGCTATAGAGTTTACAATCCTTATCAATGCTTCGCCTCCTCATACCAGGTCTGATTGTGTTTTAATCACCACGCTATGACAATCGATTAATCTGCTCAGTATACACTCCAGGTCTGTCTGTATGTTATTTAGAAGCCTCTGGTGTGACGATAGAAGAGAATCTCTTATCAAAGGTGTGACGTTAAGAGGTTAGTTCGATAATCACGAGTACATCATGCATAGAGAGGCGGAACTTCGCAGTATGTCCCAATGAAGTAAACGATACTATATACCTACGACGGTAGCACCCATTACAGCCCCTTCATGCACTGATATACAAGGTACAGGCCTAATCGCAAAGTCGTAACGAGCCCGGCACCTAGGTTGTCAGATTTCGTTCTTTCCCTCCGCTAAAAGGCAGCAACTACCTAGGTACCTATGTCAAATGCATACCTGTCTGCACCTACCTCTTCCATTGAACTATACAGCAAAGAAACATAAGGAAGGTAAGCCATCACTGAGCATTCACAGCTAAGTGTTAATTCTCGGCCCCTAATATGAGCGTGCAAACTCACAACTGTCATCATCCCGTTCAACATCGTTCACCCAGTACCATCATCATCTTAACCCCTGAAGACCCGATCAGCACTTGTCACTCTCTTATTATATACCTAATCAATATCTCTTACGAGTTTCCACGCCACCTTGAAAGAGGCATAAACGAAAAAGATGGAGAATCCTGCGCAGCCTTTGCACGCTGGAATTATCGGGCTTTATGCAGCATTTCTCGAACGCTACATTATATCCACGTTGCAGAACCCCTACATAGCAGGTCGATTGTTATCTCGGCATGATGTGTATTTGATTTTGCTGTCTCTTGGCGAAAGCATGCATCGACAAGTTGGGCTCGATGCCCCGACCAGAGCATAGTATGCGTTGAGCTGCCCTCTATCTCCTTTCTTCACATTCTACGGACTCAGGACCAGGCACTTGACTGTCCTCGATATCGAAGTCTACAATGATCATAAATGTCACCTGCAAACTCTTGTACCCTTTTGGCCATTGTTTTCTCACTTGTCAGCCTTGAAAACTGCCATCCTGAGATTCCATGCAGTCTGCGACGCGGTACCCCCAGTGACATACCCAGATGCGTTGTTCTGTCAGGACGCACACGAGATCCCGCTCGGTCTGTTCAAAGACCTTGCTGCAAATCACATCCGACTTGAGGAAGGCGATCTGGCTGGCTTTCCATACGAAATTGATGACGAACCTTGGGAGTTTCTCAAATCCAAGATGGATATCATCCCCACTGACAGCGACGGCGAGTATCTGACCCCGACATCGGTTCGCAGGTTGGCGTTGGTCTTCATCGATTCAAGGACCAAGATACGTCCTAAAATTCTCTCTCGGTCTATGCTACAGGATTTTAACGGCAATACATCACGTTTGGAAATATATCAGCATCGCAAGGAGTCGTGGTTACGAACCGACACTATCAACTATAAAGAGCAAGCATTCGCTACTGAACGACGCGAACCCGAACCCGGTCTCGATGTTCAACCTATTCTCAAAATTCCTAGCATATCGATGCTTGGATTGACTCACAGTGCTCTATCTGTCCCCAGGACTTCGAATACCAATATTCTAAATGTCAATAACTCAGAGATCAGCACTTCAGGGGAGTCTCAAGACACGAGACCATCATGGTGGAATTACATCCTAGGAATACTATCGCCTTGTAATTGTGGCTGCAAATTCGGGCGGAACTAACATTGATGTAGAAAGCGAGGGAGCATGAGACTTACAGAACCCAAGCGTTTTGTTTTCACAATCTTTCCTTTTCTCTGTACAGATATAGCGATGTAGGACTAAGAAAGCTCAACTTGTTGTGTAACCTGCTTGTTTCCTGTCATTTTCAGAGTACCTCATATTCGTGACACTGGTGATAAAACATGATAAAAAAGTGTTGTATAATAAATGAATTTAAAGTATGCGAGTACCTATAACAAGATGTAAGACACTACAGAGAATATCACGATAGCAATTATTTGCCTTTGAGATAGATGCCAACCTCGAAAATTCGGTCTTTTTCCAAGTCACTGGCCGACCCGTTATTGAAGGCTACCCGGATAAATATTACCCCGTCTCCGCCAAGATTTTGGGTTGGTGTTCAGAGCTCCCACGTCGGAATCTTGCGACAGCCAGAATCGCAGTGATCAATCAGTCGAAACCTCGCTATCTCCCAACTTCGATCCCGACCCTTAGCGTAGCAACAGCTCCCCCATTTCACAGACTCACGGTTTTTTGCGCTTATCCACATCATAATGACTGGTCGCGGTGGTGGCGGTGGTCGCCGTGTTCTCGTTCCTCCTATGTAAGCCTTTGGAGCTTCCCTCGCGACGCGATTGTTTGTTCGCTGAATCTTGGAGACGGTATACTTACGGAATCTTAGCAACTTCATCTTCAAGCTTCTCCAATCAGTGAGTTTTTATCGTACTTTTTACACGCCGTCGATCACCGAAACGCTTGACCGCCGACGGACCTTGAAAACACAATATTATCCCGAATCCTGCGCCTTTCGGTATCAAAGATGAATGCGTGCGAATGGTTTGAAGCGGTAGTGGAATGCGGTTCGAGCTTGGGGATTGATTTGTTCTGAATTGGTTGGGACAGGATTGAACGACTGCTTTTGAAACAGTTCTTCATCCCTGACGTACACCAGTGCAGCATCTCCTATCCCTGCTGCAAAATGGTATCATATTGTGCTGTTGAGGTTCATATGGCGGAGCAGACGTTGGTGGTCGATAGTGAGAACTCCTGCTAACTGTCGCAGCACGCTACGGTCAGCGTCTGGCTGTACGAGCAGCTCTCCATCCGCATTGAGGGCAAGATCAGAGTCAGTACATGCAGAACCATTCACAGAGAACAAACTCTAACGCTTGATAGGGTTTTGATGAGTTCATGAACCTGGTCATCGACGATGCCGTGGAGGTTAAGCAAATCACCAAGACTAACGACAAGGAGTCCCGGAGACCTCTCGGTACGTTGCAGCCTAACCCCCCGGTCTTTACTGTGCGCTAACATAACCAAAGGTCAAATCCTGCTGAAGGGAGATAACGTGTCGCTGATCCAGAGTGCCGCAAGCTGAAGAGGTGGCAATGAGACAGATCGTGTGGATTTGGGAAATAGACGGACGATGGAGTGGCGTGGAAGCATGAAGGGATACCCAAAACCGCCCGGACCGATTAATGGCTGGTGAGGTACTTCCAAGGTAGTCACGGCGCACAGTATCTCTTGGGTTGCGAAATGTACGCCGTGTCGCAGATGGGTGTCAAAATGCGTCGAGGACGAAGTCTTGACTTGGCTTGACCAGAGCAGACCAGACCAGACCATGTATCTTTGTGTCTGCTTTTGGGAGATATTTACGAACCAATAAACACATACATGCTTCTGTTTATCATCTTGATTGTGGTTGAATTGGGGTTTGTGTATACGTGATGGTGTCATTGGACAGTACCTACTTGCGATTGTAGCTCTCACAATCCTCAGTAACCTTTTTGCTCAGAATTGGGCTAATCTCAACAGTTAATCGTGATAATCACTAATTCATAGTCTGAAAGGAGCAGACAAATTCCTACGTCGCCAGCTCCATTAGGTTCTGCAATAGCCTTATCAATACTGTATAAGTGAGGGAGCCAATACTATGCTGCCCCCACGGCCGGCTTGTGTTGATTATTATCTCTCATGTATGCATATGCGGATAGAAACCATGCTACAATCCTACGGCACCAGCGGCGAATGGAGATGAAGTGGTTCAACTTCGGTCGTCCCATATTGTGTTGGAGCGTCGTATGATAGGATAAGTGGTGGGATGTGTGATATAAGTCGAAGTATCTGCATGTAAGCTTTATCGGAGTAATTGATGCGTAAAGACTGGCCTGATATGTACTTGATTACAGGCCATAGCTACCGGGATATAAGAATACGACTGTTAATACTAAGAGACAAGATTAGCGCCAGTATATTCTACCTGCAGGAGTTCCTGATGTATTCGTTTATACCTTGGGTACCTAGGTAGACTTGGATGGCCAATATTCTGATATCCACCGGATCCGTGAGGTCTTGGAGATGCAGTTTGACGTTCAACACGAGCTGAGTCGATGACGTGGTTCTCGATGGTAGTAGAAGTACGTCGAGGCCGCTTGATGTCTTGAGTCGATCTGCAGCAGTACTATTTCATCTCGATCGAAGCACCTTCGCATCTCAACCACGATCACGATTCAAAGCCCCAAATGGCAACATTAACGTTGGCCACTTCCAATGCACACAGTATCTCTTAGCAATACCATAGAGGCAACTATACATCGGCGCAAATCACACCGAATTGGCAGAGAAAGTGTTGAGGCGTCCCATTGAACCAGCTATCGCCCGAACAGGATCGATGAATCCCTAGCGTTGGAAAAGGAGGGCAGTCTAGAAGAAAGGCATCGCACATTATCCCGTAACCAGGTGGTGAGGCTTGTCTAGAACATATATCAAGAAGCACCATACATCCTAGTCGGGCTGCGCGACATGACATTGTGACTGGAAGAGCTTGGAAGCTGGACATGGAATCCAATCCAACGGTACGGCGTCTACGAAGAACATTCTTTCTTCTTATCGGGGAGAGACTGAATGCCAATGATAATGTGTCAGTACGCTTTTTTTTTCTACATGCACTGTACCTAGAATCCAGTGGTAATATCGCAACGATATATGATCTCTCCTATTGCAAACATGGCGGATGTGCCTCTTTAGCAATGAATATGCACCCCGGATTTTCCTCCCCCGCCTTAGGGTGGAGTGCCCGTGGAGCCACACTGTGAAAGATCTCAATATGGTTTGTCAAGCTGTATTTCATGAACGTTGGATTACGCGGCGCACTGTTGTTGAAAAGCTGGCTCGGAGCTAGATTAAGTATTTCAAGCTATTTAAGTTGTTGTTTATTTATTTCACTCTACGTTTGTTATAGTGAAAACCAACCGCAGATGTTGGAATCGGCTGAGGCTGTCAGGTCTATACTTGTTTTAAGGGAGTAGAGGTTCGCAATAAGAAATATCAATATGGGAACCAGTGGCTTTTGATACCAGATGATTTCGTACCCGGCGGTAATCATGATTAAAAGCCTGTCTATGAACGAGTACTATGTAGCAGTACAGTCACATTAATGAGGCGACCATAGTCTCGTGATCGACTCGACTCGGCTTGAACTAGACAGACGTACAATACGCTTGCAAGCGTCGAACCGTTAAGACAGTACCACTGAAGTGTTTGACCTAGTAGTACTTAGCGAGGCTTGTCATGAAGCTTGGGCCTCGACGCGGGCTTGGGGAAGAAATAGCGAAGGGGATACCGCTTGAGCTCCTCCTCCTTGTTTCATTGCGTACCGACTGGGCTTTTGTGTTGTCGTATGTCCAGGTGGGCTTGTGCATAGAGCCAGAGATGTACGCAGAATGGAACTCCCCCCCCCCCCCCTTCGACCAAGTGCCTGCGGGTCACAATATTGTTACTATTCATCAATGTCCGTAACATGTTGGTGGGATTTTAGCACATCACATATACATGAGGCTCACACTAAGGTACGTACCTACAGTGCCTAGGTAAATTCACGGCTCAGGCTCAAACGACACAAACTTAAGTGATATGTAGTAGGTTTCAGCCAGGTCAGAGGACCTAAGATCGATACATAATGAAACTAGGTTACAAGATAGGCGAGCCACCGTGGATACTGTAATATACCAGGCTGGTGGGTCAGGTCGAATTGAGAACACTGTAGCAAGCATCTCGGCCTCTGTCCTGCTACGGTGTCAGGGTGACAAGGAATTGGTCGCGATGGAAAAAACGTAGGTTACAACGGCCGACTTTGCTAATACTCCAGATCCCTGTTGAACGAGGGCTTATTGAATGTTCAGTCATAACAGGGTTGTCAAGGGGGTTTTGCGATTGGTTATGGATGTGCACGCGACGTGCAGCAAATCCCCTGGAGGGGGATGTGCTAGGGAACCTTGAGTTGTTTCTTTTTCTAGTTTCTTCTGTTTAAGAACCTGGTCAAAGAAAGAAATGTTGCTCATTCTGAGGCACATCCAGGTTGGGAACAATGTCATCTGTTTGGAGGTAGCCACTGAACTGCTATTATCGGCATAGACGCTTGCAGGTTTGAGATAATGGGCTTTTGAAGCCAGCCTTTCCCTAACCAATCTTCAACTATATTTCTCTTGGGTTGATTCGACAATGTTATCACCATTTGTCATTGGCACAACTCATAGGTAGCAGGTCTGGGCTGCCCCCCTTTCATCGAGTCTAGCTGAGTCCAGTCACTCCAGTGGGCCGAGGAGCCTTGGCTACCAGGACAAAGAGTATCAACTAGAGCCCAATGAGGAATAAACCATCTCTATAGGCTGGAAGATCCCCAAGCGGAGTCGGCAAGACAGTGCAGTATGGAATCGGGATGTTGAGAGAGGCAAGAACGGCGGATCCTATTCCGATGATTCCGGATCGCAGTCATGGCATGTACTGAACAGGAGGAGGCTGCGCCAGAAACTCGAGCCGATGTATGCAAATATATCTCCAGCTGTAGAGCCGTTGGGGCACAACTGTCGTGTTGAGTTGGATCCCATGCATTAAAGACAAGACAGGCTGCAGGTCCATCCTTACTTGACGTGTTCACAAGATCTTCGCCAGGGAGCCTTGAGCTTCCAAGACTTGATGCTTGGCAGCTTAAGTCCTGAGAAATGGCCATTCTTCAGGTAATGCGATACGATGCGATGCAGGTGCCGTGTCATTTTCGCATGGTGATCCTACAGAAACCATGGAAGGTATTAGGATGAATACTCGTCCTCAATAGGCTCCTTCTAGTACCTGAACAGTTTAGCCTGGTGCGGGGAGAGTCAAAGTCCGTTCGGATAAGTGGAGCCCGCTCGCTACAGTCAGAGCGAGAGCAGGGCTTCAGGGCTGGCGGATGGCGCCTGCTGGCCCTGGAGGATGTGCTGCTGGGTCAGCACTTTAGTGGCTCCTGAGTGTGCATCTGGCCCGCTGTAAAGGGTCCTAAAATCCCATTCACTGCGTGCTCATTCCTGCCCCATTGGCTGGACAGGGGCTTCACCAGCGCGGGGCTGAGTTTGAAGGTGCGGCAAATCCAATCTCATTCATTCATCCGTTTTTGGGCCCCTTCCCAGGCTTCGTTTTCGTTCGCCTTTCAGTCTCACCTCAATCTCAACCTTACCTATAACCTCTTCGCCAACATATACTTATAAATAAAAACTTCATTCTCGTTGTATCCGTTTCGCCTCATCCTCATCCGGGCCTCATCGCTGCCGGTCTGCTCTCGACGCGACGCTACGCAGCGTGACACACCATTTTACTCATACCCCGGCTTCGTTGCTATTCATCGCATTTTAATTCGCCTTCAGAATGAGACGCCAGAACCGCTCGTGCGACCAGTGTCGCAAGGCCAAACGGGCATGCGATGCGCCGTCGCTATGGGACATTCAACGTAACTCAGAGAGGCTTCGCAATGGTTCCGAGAACGTTAGCGGAGCTTCTCTTGCTGAAGAGCATCTTGGTAAGTTGCTAGTACCTTTCTCGGGCATCTGTTTCCCCTTCTCCTCCCCCTCATCTTCTTTTTATAATGTCGACAGCGCTAACCGGGGGACCTGCGAAACCTTACAGATGAGATTGATTCTAGGGCTTTACGGTGTTCATACTGCCTTCGCACTCGCAAGCAATGTACATTTCATTGGGTTCGAGCTCAATTACAAACTGGCCCAGCCTCTACCAACACCAATACCAGTATCCATACCGCGAACCCCGATGCTGCCTCCCAGAATGCTGCTAACTCTCGCCGGGTACCCGATCAATCGCGCACAAAGGCCAAACGTCAACGGCCGCGCCCTCAACAGCAGCCTGGACCCGCGCCGGCTCAGGCTCCCCTTCCAACCCAGTCGCTTGATGTTAACGCAACTGCCTTGCTCGATATGCTACAGGCACCTCCGACGACACATGACTTGAGTTGCTGGGGACCAATGGATACGACCGGCTTCGGCAACTTTTCTGCTTTCCCTCACACAACCTTCGATAGCATGCCCGTCAATGGCGTCTTCGATCCGACAGCGTTTGATGCCAGCCTTAACAATAGCGTTTTCCAGAGCTTCGAGCCTCATGCAACATCAGGGCACCCACATAACATGGACCTAACGCCCTCCACAGAGCTCACCAGCCAAGCTTTGCACTCACGGCATCAAACGACAGAAGAGGAGAATGCCGACAACGGGTGGCCTCTATTCCAGACTCAATCTGTTGGTAGTGACGTTCCTTTCCAGCCTTCTCCCTCAGCCTCCAATTCATACGAAAGCGATATTTCATCCAGATCTTTAAGTGTACGACGTTATCCGGAAAGCTTGGCGAGAAGCTATAGTACTTCCATCTCGCCCTTCTCCGTAACACATAATATGATGACAAAGACGAACAACAACATGATTTCAGACAACTTGATGAGGATATACCATGACGTTCTGGAGCATGCTTTGTCTTGCTGGCTGTCGGAAGAAACATGCCCCTATAAACCCAACACCATCACTCGACCATCAAACAACGGTGTTAGTTGGCTAGCATCTCATTTTGAGGGACTGAGTGTCGGCCAACCGAAACAGCAAGACAACAGGATATATCGACGAGTCATCCAACTTGACAAGCAGGCACAGGCGACGAAGTTGATCCGATTAAGTAAATCAGATGACCGAGCTGCTTCGAAGGCCTTACACTTGGCCATCATGGCATTCGCGACACAGTGGGCTCAAGGTAGTCAGCGTGAGCGAGACAGATTCCCACAGAGCTTGACGCAGATGGATAGTATGCGATCAGAATTCGACGATATCAACGAGGATTTTGACCGAACGCTTCAAAAGACTTTTTGGGCTCAAGCCAAGAGAGCCCTACAGGACTGTTCTGATATGGAGTGCTTTCGTGTGGTCTGTGCGGATCTGATAATGGGATTGGCGCAGAAACCAAGGGACGATGAAGACAACAACGACGGGCCCTACAGCACGAGTAACTTTGATGGTGAAAGCCCTATTGCTTCAGGGGAGGGATCAATTGCGTCCCAGCTCAGCGAAATAATCGCTGCAGAAGGCCCGCCTGTTTTTATGGAACGAGCAGCAAGAAAGATGCATGCTCTCAAGTTTCAGTACGAAGCACGGGAGACAGGTGTTCTCGATGTATCCGGAAGCTCTCTCGGTTTAGAGAAGGCAACTGCTGCGGAAGCTCTGAGCGAGGAAGACAAGGGTACCATTGGTCTGGTTTACTGGATGACCGTCATGTTTGACACTGTATCGTCATCCATGAACGGTCGGCCTGTAGTTGTCTCGGATGAGGAGTGCCACCATGACCCGACGTACCCCGATCACCCAGAGCATGAATCTTACAACATCGAGTATCGACCACAGGACGCTCGGTGGTGGGCAGAACTCTTCGTTCGCGAAAACAAAGAGGGTGTCCTCCGCTGGCCTTGCTCGTATGATGCCGCCTCTAAAGGTGTTGTCACTGCTGCGCCTATCAAGGTTATCCTGTTCCGACATGTTTCGTACCTTCAGAACACAATCAGGAGTCGATACCGTGGCGAGCCAGTTGAGAAGGTCATTTCAAATGCAATGGCTGTTTACAAGCATTGGAACGTAAGCTACGGCGCCTTCTTCCGGGATCTGGTCGAACAATATGACTCTGTGCCAACACTCATCCAGAGCTGGTTTGTATGCGTGGTGGCTCATTTCCATTGTGCTGCTCTTCTAATGGCAGACCTGATTGAGCTTGTCGACGAGAATAAGCTGGGCCTAGATTATTCGACCCAAGTTCGTCAAGCAGCCAACGTGGTGGCTAGTCTTCGCCGAGACAGCGCATCTATTCTTTCGGATCTCGCTCGAGTCTCAACATGTCCTCGAGCTGGCGATGTACCCGGAACCGGTATCTCAGACCTTCACTTTGCAGTCGTCGAGGGGTCTATCTTGACGGAACCATGGACGATGATTCTCATTAGGGCTTTCACCAAAGCCGCTATTCTACTTCTTACTGAGGCGGAAGAGAAGGTTCGACACGAGCACATGCCTCTGGAGACACCCAGTGTTATGCATGTG
Organism: Fusarium palustre; assembly: GCA_014899045.1. Lineage (NCBI taxonomy): Eukaryota > Fungi > Ascomycota > Sordariomycetes > Hypocreales > Nectriaceae > Fusarium > Fusarium palustre. Next base: position 105,778 of record JAAVUH010000112.1, on the reverse strand, counting down.
GTGCGCAGGTGCGAAGACTGCACAAAAGCACTTTGGTGCTTAGGTAAAAAGTCAGACATGGCACGCAACATCGCTAGCATCTTATCCTCAGCATTGGGTCCTTACATGATACCAATGACCATGTCAAACATGCCTGTTACGTCTGTTGAGCCAGTCATGGTGTAAATTCTGACGCATTACCTTCTTTTTGTTTTTTTATTTTTTGTTTTTTTATTTTTTGAAAACTTATTTTGCACTTGAGCGAACAGCAGATTTGAGTATTGGACATAACGGAGTAACAAAATGATATTTAGCGAAATGAAACAAACGAACGAATTATACGCATCTACACGTATCTCTGGGAAACTCTTTGGTCGAGTTGTGAGGTGTCGTCTTGGGGTTCAGCTTGATCGGTTATGTCGGTGTCAAAATTATTCGAAGCAAACGATGTATTTTGGTGAATCGAAAGAGGCTGTGATGTGCTGCTATGCGTCCCGGGTGTAAGTAACGTTCTTCCAGTCTTGATGCTCCCCAATACCTGATCTATCGAAGACTGCTGACGTACCGCAGCAAGGCGCTTAATCGATGACCGCCCTTCAATGAAGGGAATATCTTATCTGGCTATGATGACATGAATTCGTCTATCAGATACTGAGACGAATCACGCCGAGAACTGCTTTGTGCATAGCCACGTATCGACTGTGTTGCTCAAGGCCACGTGCCCTTCTGGCCTTAGTAATGCAGCTGCTACCGACTCGCATAATACCTTTACTCACTTCAAATGAATATCGTACTGGCTTGGGTATGGAGCCTGACAAACGAAGCTTCTGATATCGTTCATGCAGGGAATTTGAAGAAGCTGCTCCCAACTTTGACTACGAGGGCGTGATCAAGCAGCTTGCCCCCAAGAGCTGGGAAGGAACAGTCAACACTCGTTATCCTTTATACTTCACGAACGTGTCTGAAATCATTTCCCAAACATAGGCTGAAACAGTCCAGACGTACTTTGTTTGGAAGATGATATCTTCCGTGTCATCTTACATCGAGCATGACTTGACCAACACCTGGAACGACTTCCAATACAAACTCCAGGGAAAAGACCCGGAAAGCCTTAGACCTCGCTGGAATAAATGCGTTATACTCTTAGACCAGGGAGTCGACTGGGTCGTCAACATTCCCATCGCCGATGCAGCTGTAGGTCCTTATGGTCTAACCCGGATTCTCACACGCTTTTTCGTTGACAAGAACTTTGGTCCGGATAAAATCAAGATAGCCTCGGACATGGTAGATTATATCAATGATGCCTTCTCAGATTGCATCAAAACGCGTGAATGGGCCACTGAAGAGGTCAAGAAAGCTACCCTCAAGAAGGTCAAGGTTATGCAAAAGATGATTGGACTTCCCACAGACTCTGAAGGCCAACGCGTATTACGCTCAGACCCGGAACGAGATCGGCCCGCTAACAGGGTACCTCCAAGCCCCCCTTTTCGACCTGGGATACCCTGACTATATCAACTACGGAGGTGCAGGTAGCATTGTTGATCATGAGATCACACACGGTTCCGATAGTCAGGGGTACATGTACGACAAGACGGGAAACAAGACCTCGTGGTGAGACAAGGAGTCAGAAGAAGCCTTTGTGAGCCAAACAAGGTGCTTCGTCGAACAGTACAGCAACTTCACCATCGAGGCACCCGATAACAAAGCTCTCCCCGTTAACGGAAGCCTGACTCTGCCTGAAAACATCGTCGATGCCGGCGGTGTCGTGTCAGGTTTAGCAGCCTGGAAAAAGCAAGTCAACGATAGAGAGATGGACAAGAGTCTACCGGGATCTGAGAAGTTCTCACACGAGCAACTGTTCTTTCTAAAATGAATTCAAACTTGATGTTCGAGAATTCAACCTGAGTGTTCTCTAGAACTGCTTGCAACGGACGTACACGCTCCCGGTGTCGCCAGAGCCATAATTATTTCCTTTGAAGGACTTGGCTGAGTTCAATAAGGCTTTCAGTTGCCCAAATAAGAGCCCCGATTGCGAGGTTTAGTAAGATAGCATGGGCATATTGTGCGATCATTGGTTGAGAAACATGGGCGATGTATTTCTAAGCTAGATACAAATCGAATGATAATATCATCAAGCATAGCATGGTGCTTACTATTACTCTCTGGAGCTCAAGATAAAGAATTACACTATTGCTGAATATTATTGCAGCATCCACCATCCTCTCTGCGCGCCCTTTTGTGTCAAAACTGCTCGAGTGCCAACATCCTTCGTATGTAGGTACCAGCCTTCGTCCACATCGCTCTACGATTCGCTCGCTACAATTGGACTCTGTTCTCCAAGCTATTCGTATTTCATAAAAACCAAGTGTTAGGACAGTCTTTCGAAAGTCTAAGAGTTCTGATTATTGCTAATACTATACAGCTTGTAATATCTCTATATTATATAACCTCTTGACAAGTTATTGTCTTTTTACTGAATGATCGTGGGCTCATGATACTAATACATCGGTGTCCTCCAAGCAATACTCTTACACAGCTGTGCTATAGGCTTAATTCAATGCTATATGATCCCTCTGTAGCGTATGGAGATAATGACAGCTCAATTCATGCCGTTTCCGTTTGGCGAGCCTCCACGATAGTTGCCTCGACCACGTCGGCCGCGGAACCAAGGGGCACGCCCTCTTCGACCTCCACGGCCACCCCTGCGTGGCCCGGAAGCGATCGGGTCCTTGCCCTGTTCTGGCAACTTGACGTGGTTGGGCTTAACACCGTTACTGATATCACTTTGGGCGGGTATTTCGTCTTTCTTTTCCGAAACCTTGGGCCGTGTTGATGTGCATGATTCGGTTGTTCGCAAGTTATGCTGTGTTAATCGATTTGAGTTCTTCGTAGACGACTCATGGAACAGGTTATTGCAATGGCCAGTCGGCTTTTGTGCAGTCATCAACTTCTCTTGCTTAACCTCGGCGGGCAGTGGAATCTGAGATCCCGTAGTGACCTTCATAGGAGGTAGTGTAACGCGACGACGCATCTGTGAACGTTAGATAAATGAGCCAGTACTGGTCGATATGTAGTCAGCGAGCTTACTGGAGATGTTGGCCCCTCAATCGCAGAGGTTAAAACTGCAACATCTGTGTCAGGTTCATCCGAACCGTGTGACCCATGCGACGGCTCGCTTTTGGATTGGTTACGTCGAGAGTAGTATGGAAGCTTGTATTCGACTCGTTGGTCCTCTGTAGTATCTGGCTTCTTTTTGGTGGGTTGGGATTCATTTGTAACCATGACAGGGGCTTCAAAGATCAGCAAAGCTCCAGATATCGAACTTGTGAACCTACCCTCCATGTTTTCACCACTTTCAACACGACTTGCACGTTTATTCTTCAGAGCACGATCGACCGCTGCAATAAAAGCCTTCTTCTTTTCGTTGGAAGCTGTATCCCGTGGTGCCATGTGATCGCTGTCTTGAGCAGACCGACTCCCCTAAGGTCGGCTAGCAATGGCTGACTGTTTCTTGGCCTGTTCCTCCTGCTTGGCAACCTCATCAGACCATTGTCGGCTAGTCTTCGAACTTACATTCATCGTCTCATTTTCTGCAGTAGATGTAGTCGATGCTTCGGAGGTCTCAGTTGCCATTATTTGCCTAGCCTTGGCCAGCGTTCTGGGGGTAAACGTAGCGGCGACAGGATTCAATCGTTTTTCCTGCAAATAAGAGGTTAGAATCACCAAAGACTATTTCTCTTCGGCTGAAACTACCTCTTGCTTTTGCGTTGGTGTACCAGTAGCTTGTTCTCCTCTGTCTTGTGCCTTGGACGATTTCCCTTGTTCGCTGGCTGCTGTTGTCGGCTTCTTGACTTTCGACAGTTCAGCCTTGGTCTGCTCCGAGGATAGGTCGTTAACAAATCCTGCCTGACCAGATGAGGCATTCTTGTCTTCATCCTTCGATCGCACAAAAACCTGCTTGGACCAAAGGTCCGCATATCTTCCCTCGGCAACGATGAGTTCGTCATGATTGCCTTGCTCAAGAATTTCGCCATTCTCAACCACGATAATTCGGTCTGCGTTCATAATTGTAGAAAGGCGGTGACTGCCTGTGTCAGCAAAAGACTCATGAGAAGCGGAGGGTGACAGCTTACGCAACGATGAAAGTAGTCCGACCCTCGCATAACCTTTTAAAAGACACTTGGATTTGTTGCTCGGTATCTGTGTCTACTGCGCTGGTAGCTTCATCGAGAAGAACGATATCCGGTTTCTTGAGCATCGCCCTAGCTATGGCAATGCGCTGAAGTTCGCCGCCAGATAGTTTCCTATGCATAGGTCAGTGTACTGTTCTCTGTTCAGGTCAGTCTTGACTTACACGCCACGCTCTCCAACACGCGTCTTGTACCCTGCTGAAAGTTAGATATGATTATGGGTGGCTTCAATATGTGGTCTTACCATGGGTGAAGCCTTTGATCTTATCATGGATGCACGCGGCTTTGCAGGCGTCGTATACTTCCTCGTCAGTTGCTGTGATTCTCCCATATCGTACATTGTTCATGATGGTATCGTCGAACAGGATCGGGCTTTGAGGGACAACCCCAATGCGATCGCGAAGACTGAAGGTTGTTAGCGCAAAGTAGTGTTTTGGTATGATAGAAGCATGGCTTACCTGAATAGGTCAACGTCTCTGATGTCCTGGCCATCGATACAGATACGGCCCTCGCCCACGTCATAGAATCGATCGAGCAATTTGATAAGTGTCGATTTCCCCGCTCCTGTAGCCCCAACGAAAGCAACCGTTTGTCCAGCAGGTACATGAAAGCTGACATCCTTGATGATGCCCTTCTTTTTATCGTAACTAAAAGAAACTTGCTCAAAAGCCACCTCACCAGCAACGAACTTCAATGGCCTGGCCCCCTTCCGGTTCTCAACCGAAGGCTGGGTTCTCATGATGTCCAGTAGGCGTTCAGCATCGATAAAGTCGTCGCTTACGTTTTTGCCCAGCTTTGCGAAAAATTGAAGCGGCGACGTCAATTGTGCCCAATACATCAAGAGCATCGCGAACTGTCCAGGAGTTGCATGACCGGCTTTGATACGGTAAACAGCTAGAAACGCACTGGCAAGAAGACCAGATGTGAGAACTAGAGTCTGAAAGCCAATAGAGATATACCATCCCAGCACGTATTGCTGCTCTCTAAGCCAACGGTTTGTGACTGCGTTGGCGTGTCGATTATCTTCATAGCCAATCTGGTTGAATGCGCTGACAGTCTGCCACCCAAGAAAGCCGGACTGACGTACATAGTGTTCCTCGTATAATGCATTGACCCGATTTCGGCTGGCCGCCTTGGAGTTGGCCACGAGCCTACTGGCGATAAGAAGAAAGAAGACACCAGTGGCTACCGTAATAAGACCTTCGTATGGGCCAAAGGTGATAGAGAGATATACAATGGCTACGCCCATGTCAATAAGCATAGGAACAGCGTAAAGCAAAACATTCTCGACAACATTGGAGACCGCACTTCCGCCGTAGATAGCCATCATCATGTCCGACGAGCTCTTCGAATCGTGGAAATCTGCTGAGAGGTGCATCATATGGGAGTAGGCTGCTCGTGTTAGTGCATCATGGGAGTAGTATTTAACAGGGACCCATAGCCACTGTCGAATAAGCTCGATACCAGATTCAGAAGCAGCTAAACGAAGTGCGGCGAAGATGATGACAGCAATCCAAGGATTGCTGCTACCGGAGCCATTCAAACTGTCCATGATGATACCAGTCTGACGGGGGATCAAAAGGTGGAGAGCGTTGGATGCAAATAGGCAAAGGCATACAGCTGCTGCACGAAGCTGTAGACCAACGTTACCAACAGGCCACACATACGGAAAGAGAATCTTCACAAAGGTCAGCAAGATGTTCTTATAGTAATTGCAAGTGAAAGAAGGATCGATCTTTCGTAAGGGAGGACGGGTGCGGGAAACCGTGCAAACGTCAATTTCGTACCTTGAAGCCTTTGGCGTACTCAAACCAGTTACCACCTTCCTCAAGCCTCTTTTTCATGGCCTCTTTGGCCTCTCTCTCGCGACGTTCCCAGCTATATTCTGGAGTTTCGTCTTCTTCTTCCCCAGCCTGAAGTGTCGAACCATACCCAGACTCCTGACTAATTGGAGTACTGGGTGAGGTGGTTGTGGCCTTGGGTAACAATGGTTCCCGTTCTTCGTCTGACTCTGCCTGAGCTGATACACCAAGAGTAAACAGGCCAACAAGAGACACGAAACAAAAACATCGGACGATGACACTGACGATGTTTAGAATGCTGAAGATACTGAACGGGAAGAGAAACCCCGTTGTTGCAGACAATGACGCAATGACAGCATCACAGGACAAACCGAGCAACCATGAACCGATCCAGGGATAAAAAGGCCCATGTTCAGCGTCAAGACAACGAGTGAGCTGGATGCCAAACGCAAGAATGCATGCCAAATGTCCAATGATGATGTGATCTTCAGTTGGCCATTCTCGAGCAAGAGCGGCCTTGACACCAAGCAGCGAAAGTTGGGTGGCATATGTTAGAATACACAAAACGTAGAGAATGAGTATAAATGTTCCTTTTGGACGTTTCTTCTTGTGTTCATCCTTTTGAGATGAGTGGGCTGTACAAGCTGAGACAAGGGAGGCGGAGAAAAAGTAGGTGAAGACCAGAGCTGGATACAAGTAATACAGGATCACCAAAGTGGTTTCTGCCGGTGAGGTGGTCGCCATAATTGGAAGATTTGAACTGACCATCCACAGCGATGTAATAGTGGGAGGGTGAGGTTGGCAGCTGATGTTGCAGAAGACAGGATGCTGAGACAGATTCGATCCCAGTTGAACGATAGTGACAGGGGAAATATAAGCGGACCGAAATAGTAGTCGAAAGTCGAAAAAGAGTTCTGTGACCTGTCTTGGAAGGAAACAAGACGAAAGGAAAGAAAGTAGAAGAAAGAGATGTCTGCTCTCGGCCTGGGTAGCGAAGACCGTACTCACTCACCGGTCGTAACCCGATGTGCGATAGTGATGGTGGGAGCGGACGTTGAAGGTGAGTTGAGCGAAGATGAAAAATCCAAGTCCTGTCCAACAAGGCCCAGACCTGACGATCACAAAAACGCGGTGGAACGTGACTAACAGGGTCTCGCCTGCGCTTTTGCGTTCGTTGCGCTGATTTGCTTCTAAGGTGCCTCTTTCCTCGGTCAAAGCATTTCCTCCCGTGTGTTTGGGAAGGAAGGAAGCTCAGGTCACTCAGCTCAGGTAAGTACTACCTACTCAGCTGCTTGCGGTGTGTTGGGCGGACGGTATGCGGGAAGGTGCGGGCCAGTACATTTGATGTTGATCTTCAATCACCCAACATCCTTCTAATTCCATTTCAGCTGAGATACAGCTAATTGTCAGCAGTATGAAGAACCTGTCTCCGCTCTTTCAATTTCGACTGAAATTTAAACCATGTTTTATTCAATTGCTTCAGATAGCGTAAAGTGAGATTCTCATCTTCAGTCCTTGCTCGTGATGGACATCAAGCCAAGAGGCCAGGCCAACAGCGGGTCGTTCGATAGGCTCCTGCCTCCCTTTCTTTACCTACTTTGAACGATTTCACGAATGGTTCACCCCATCCCCTCACAGATGATTTTTACACGGCGTCTAATAGAGACATATGAGAAATCTTTCAAGGAAGCAGAGACGGGCGTGTTTTATTTTTCTATACTAGATAGCAGAAACGATTTGGCAGCGATTGGCAGCTACAGAAGACGGTGCTGGGAAAACAGCAAAATAGCCCTGGGTGATGTTTGTTCACGACGCTCTGCTGGCTGTAATAGTAAAGGTACCAACCAACCCACTTCATAGCCGTAATTTTTACGAGAAACAAAAGGAAGAAATAAAAGAAATTGCAATGAAGAGCTAACACCAGAAGAGCCACACAGCATGCGTTGCATCCGAGACAGACCTCACTCAGTGCCTCGATTCCCCAAGTGGTATACTTCTACAACCTGCGACAAGGGTGTCTGAGTCGTTACGAAGCCATCCAAACTGGCCATATCCACTTAAGTCTGGTCATACTCGCCAACTCATACGCCTTGTAGTGGCTGATTGGTAAATGGCTGGCTTCCGGTTCCTTGGGTCCCCTAGCAAAACTAGACCCCCTGAAACCATGGCCGGGAGAGATGCAAAGCAATCATGTCATCACCGCTGAATATACAATGAATGGGGGAAGATGGCTCCATCGCATTATGTAGCTATCCCTCCAATCCCAGTTCCAGTTGAGGCTCAACCCGCTCCCAATGAGACACTCAGTCTCGTGTCCAACAGCTCCTCATAACCTCTTACCGCTTCGAAAAACCAAGTCCTGCCTTGGATATTGCAGGCTTTCACATCCCTCGTTCTAATCAACGAAAGACAACACGCAAGTCATAAAACAAACCAAACAGAGGCAAGAACGTGGCAGACTAGTACAAATATGGCCAACAGTTCAGCTCAGCAACATTGCTGCCTCTACTCAATGCAAATTGTACATATAAAGCATTTTAGCTGATATCTGTGACTGACAATTTCTGACACCTAGATTTATTTGCCCTACGTAAGTGGAACATCGAGACAACACTGCAGCCTAGTGACCTGGTTCAAGCTGCTTATCCAACTTGCTTACAACGCGTTCGATATCCCGAGCCATACAGCCTGATGAAAGCTGGGACAATGGCATCATCAACTGGCTGCGCCGATAATACAATAGTCTGTAAGGATGCCTTGGATTGATCATGGCATTTGGAGACCTGGTCAATCACCCTGGTGGGTCTCCCTTACTCTCGTCATATTGGGCACGTACGTTCCATCGAGATGCGGGTTGGATTAATGGCTGCAGGGGGCAACATGAGATCTGGAATCACCCCACACTCTACGATCTTGGGTGACAGGTGCGGAGATCCACATTGCGTCCAAGCATTTCATACTGCCAGCAATCATGTTCGAATAACCCGAACTATTGCACCAAGGGTGATATCAATTGTTGGCATACCAGTGGTTAGTCGACGTCAACGCAGTGTCTATCGGTGGATAGAAATATTTCATTCGTCCATAATGCGCCTAAGGGTAATGAGTTCCTAAACGTTCAAGCCAGAGCCTCCTTAGCATGAGGACAGAGTCAAGGTCGACCGTATCATGGATGTTAAACGACGAATACTGTTGTATGCTTGGTATTTAACAAGTTGCCTTGGACTTTTACATTTCTGGGCATGAAAGGATGATACTGGCTAAACCACGCGACATACAGAACGCTCATGGTCCTCGTTTGACCAAAACAGAAGTCACTCGTCCATGCTCCTTTATTTACAGGAGCTTTTCTTCCCCTCAGAGTCTCGGGTTATACTTTTCCAAACTAACTGCTGGACTGGCTACACCGCTCTGGGATCGGGACCAAAACATCATGATATCGTTATCATAACGCCCAGGAAGGGATCCCATGAGCCACTTCAAATTGCTGGGGCTGGTGTCCCATACCGGCAAACATCTCGGGTCCATGATGCTGCAGCGGTGCCATATTGGCGAATGATTGGCTGTGCATTTGGATTGATCCTTTACGATAAGGATTTACTCCCAACATCTCCTCTGCCACATCTGGTGAAGATCCGTATCCAGAGTGGAAGGGCTGTGGCCAGCCTGGGGAAGCTCCCTCGAACTCGGGAGTGGGCACACCTAACGACTCTGTGGGACTTGTGCCACTATGACACGAGCCGCGACGATATGGACTCATAGTGTCGTTGTCAGGTTGAAGGCTGGAGGGACAGGCGAGTAGGCCATCGACCGTCTTCTTAGCTTCGTTCGAGATATACCTCTGAATGAGAATACAGTTGCAATCTGTATGCTGCAATAACTGCGTCTTGAGATGATATATTTCAGCAGTCAGAGAGTCGAAACATGATGAGAGATATCTGTTCTGGTCTTCCATGGCCTGTTCCTGAGAAGCAAGAGCTGATGCTTCATCCCGCTTTCGGAGACGACATTTGGTGGCAGCAATTCTGTTGCGCTCAAGAATACGTCGACGCCGAGGGTCCTTGGGGAGGTCATCTTCATCTATTCCTATGTCTTGCCGACATTTGGTTGAATCTTTGGGGGTTGCTTTGGGCTTACGGCCGCGTCTCTTCGGCTTAGGAGAGCTTGCTGTGATGGCTGCACCGCTTGCTTCGCCAGAAGTGTTTATGCTCAGTCGGTGAGGGTTTCGAGACTGGGGTCGGCAAACGGTCTTTTGTTCGGCCTCACTGCTTGACACCATGTCTGATGAGCCTGGAAATTCGCCGGGCATACCTGGTGCAGAGTTGAAATGAGGCGGCTGCATGAGGGCGAAAGGTACATCTTGCGGAAAGGGAGAACCACCGATGGCCTCTTCAAAGAAAGAGGGACCCTGTGTCTGACCTGGATAGGGCTGATATCCGATGTTTCCTCGGCTCGCTGGTGATGGTGTTCTGGCAAAATATGAAGAGGATGCCATGGTATATCCGGATGATGGGGTCGTAGGCATGATATTCATCGGGTTACCAAATGGAATGTCCATTGTATGAGGATAAGAGTGGACGAAGGTAGCCATGAAAAGGATCTTTTGCTTGCTCAACAGATCGAAATATCTAGTGCCTATGACCGATCGCTTGGGGATGTCTTGGACTTGGCACAGTTGTTGTTGGATCTTTGTCAATTGGAGCGCAGTTGGTATAAGTGGCTGCTGGTCAGCAAAGATGAGAAGCAAAATTGCTGTTGGACACGATTACCAGGAGGCGAAGGCAGAACGGCAAGGTTCCAACAGAGTGAGTGGCTCGGAGACGGGGGTTCCTCCTAAATATATGACTACAATCGCTTTGACCTGCTGGCAGCTAGTTCAGGCCAGAACGAGGCAGTACGTTATCTCACCCCAAAAACTCATGACAGTTTTCAGCCCAGTGCAGCTACCACAATCTGACATCGGAACAATTAGAACAGGGCCAGACTCGATAAACGGAGACGGCAAAGTCCAGGCCTGAACATGAGGGGAAATAGACTTTTGAACAGAGTGGGATCACTCAAGCAATTGTGCACCACAACCACTCCCTCAAATCCTTGCAACATGAGATACCTTGAAGATCATTGGCCCATACTCATGTCGGATATTACTCTTGGCCCGACCTCTCTCTAAGATGCCAGACCTGGCAACAGTTTTATGCAGTGGCTTTTGCACACCTCTAGACACTTGATCTGCGCGGAAACGGGCAAGGGGCGAGACTCAGCCAGGTTCCAACAGTCCTGTTCACCACCAAGAACCATCTTGGTCTATATAACTTGGGCTTTCCGAGCCGAGGACACGTCTTGAACAAATGTTTACATCGGCATTTCCAAGAGGGCGTGGCAGAACAGCTTGGATGGGGCCGATGTGACAGTGGAAGCTTCGGCATCCGCCCAGACCATGAGTCCAAAGTTTTTGAGGAGCATCAACATGAGTTGCGCAAACCGATTAGAGCTAAGGCCACACTTTCGACTGCGGTGCGCAAAGTAGGTTGCATTGCGTATGCGATGTGCAGCAAGCCGACAGCGGCCGAGCTCAAGCGCGTCTGACTTTGGTCAGTACAACTCGGCCGAAGAGACAAGACGTCGAGAAATAAGTGCACAGCCCTAGTAAGAAGAGCTTGACCCTGAAAGACAATTGCAAGGGCCCCAGGACCGGCTCATCTATTCCTGCATCCGAGATGGATAGACATTGAAGCTAGGCCAGAGACTAAGCTCGGGCCCCGTTGACCAGGAACTTCAAAACTCGAATCTAGGACAAGGGCTAGCAAAACATCAACATCTTTCTTGGCTGACATGTACTGTACTACGCAACGCGACTAGCGGATCAGCAAGCTTTCCCAACGGCAAAGGTACACTAAAGAACCACCAATTCATGATGTAGCGAACCTCTCAGCTCCATATGGCATAGCGCAGGCAATTCTGTGGCTCAGTTCCATGAGCACAGGAGTTGACTTTAAGAATTACACGCAATTGAGTGGAGTTGACGATAGGTATTGTCGCTCGTCAAGACCTTCCATCGGATTATTGTGTACTGTGGGTATGACATTGAGGTGGACTATCCGACGAACTTATAACATTTAGGATGCCGACTGATGTTCACCAGATCACAGCAAAGTGATCGCGATGAATGTATGTATCTGATCGATCCAGTGTTGCACCACACGGGCGCCACCGTCCAGTAACAAGTTCCATGTTTGCACTGAGTGTATCGAGACTGGTCTTCAGTTAACGATGACTCTTCGTCCGCAATTGGTCGAGACCCTGTTCGTTGGTGAGCCACTGAAGTAAACGTTTGCTGGGTTCCTGGGCGGCCGTTTTGCATCCATAACGTGCCTCTGAAGCCCCAATTCTTTAGACCAGAACCGCTGCATGGCTGATTTATGGCAGTCGGGACTATGCCCAACACAGCTTATTTTTACTGCACACGTATTGCGCTGGAATTCTAACATGGCGGCCCAAGGGTCGAGACCAACAAAAGCGCAAAGGAAGAGAAGAAATCCCTAGAGCAGAGGCAGACCAGTCGTTTTGTTCTCTCGTGGTGGTCCTCAACTCCTACATTTCAGGTAGCCACAAGCTTCAATACCTAGTCAGCCTGCAGCCATCTCCGATGCAACTTTCAGGTTTTGCTTCGTTAAGCCAGGTTCGCTCGCTTGCGGCTGCAGCTCTACTTCTGCCACTAAATAGGTACTGTGCCCTTCCTAGACATTTACTACAGCCACTTGGCTCTGAAATTGATGGCGGCAGTTAAGCTAACCTAGCTGGCCAGGCTCTTGGGTTCAAGGCCACTTCGTGTTTCCGGATCCTCTAGCGTCAGATCCTATGGCTATACCTGTTTGGGACTAGAATCGCGAGATTGGAGATTATGGTTTGCTTTGCTTTGCAGATGGAGAGGAATCTCTCTCCAAAGCATGCAGCTGGCGGGGAGCTCCGATGAAGCCAAAGTCACGAAGCAGCCAATAGCAGTTGAACATGAGATTTCACCACGTACGGAGTACAGACACATGTACAGTACCTATCGCTTTCGATCAAGATTGACATCTCCGCACACGGCTTCGCCATGCCGTTCCAGTGGTACCCTCCACCTTCTACCTCGTCTACTCGAGACGTCCACCAACAAACAGCCATAGACAATTCTCAAGTAAGCCCGTCGACCTCCTCCCTCGTCTGACACAGCAGCAACAAGACAAGCTCCGCAATACTTCGGAGAAATGTCGATTAGCTCAGGGCGCATTTCACAATACCGCATATCTATACAAAAGTCTTGGTCAAAGCAAGGCCTATATGGAACCACGCAGTGTTTCTCCAATACGTAACCCAGGATTGCGCCGACGGGATTAGAATTGGCTGGGTCAGACGCTAAGGCCGTTCCTACTAGCTCATCTGAGATCGACATGTATCACGTTAATTATTCCCCGTAAGGCAGAAACGAATTACTGGGCAGGTCAGGTCTCCCGACCAGATCACGATGTAATGTATGTACGACTGAGCAAGATGAGGTATGAAGCCCGCAGCTTGTTGACATTGTTCACTAGACAGACGTTTAAGGTCTAACCAACGACGCTGTCACTTTCTCTTGCTGCTTATTCTATGAACAAAAATGACCTGTCAGGCTGTCACCGTGTTGCCCGCTGTCGGTTTCGTCACAGCCCTATATGACACATCCATGAGTCTGCCCTTGTCCGAGAACTTCAAAGTAACATGTCTCTTTACTCCGGCCAAGGCCCACGGGCTTCCCTGAAGACCTCATCTCCATCTCGTTAAGGAAGCTTTACGACTACTTCAAACAGCAAACGTATCTGAACCTGCCGATCTGAAGAGAGGCGTCGAGAGACTACTGTAGCAAGACGAAAAGACTCGACCACTAGACACCTCAAAGCGCACGGATCGCGTCCCGGGGAAGATTAGCTTTGGAGTATGCATTCCCCAACGGTGTTCCTGGAGGGCGGCTCCTCATTTTGTCTACGAAAGCGGGGCTTGGTACATACAATAACGAACCTCTCCCTCCTTAGGTAACATGCATGGCTTGATAGGCTAGCAGATGCTACGCCAACGGTAATTCCCATCAATAAGGAGTATCGCATCTGTGGCCTCTCTCTTGCCTCTTGCCTCTTGTGAGTTTGATGGATCTGATACCACAACCTGGGGAAACTGTTTTCTGTTGAGAGAATTCACTGAAAGATGCACATGCAGCTCGGAACAAGGGGCTCGAGCATTCTGTGACAGGTAATTTGATCTGATCGCAAACCTTACCTTGTCATCGGAATCGGGCTCGGCGCCGCTCTGGCCTGGACCAAGTTATCACTATGCAGGATCTCATATACCAGCGGATTGGCCAACCGACGAGACTTGACAACTCTACTTAACGGTTGAACCAGAATCATCTCTTACGACTACAACACCTGGAGAGAGGGAAGTATTTCTCCAGTACAGGCAAAAGTGCATTTGACTACGGCCTGGACTAAAAAAACAAATGCTGTACCTGGCTCTCGGATCGCTCATTGATTTTGGTCACTCGCTGTCGGTCCCTTGTGGAGCTATCCACCTGGGCTGACTTACATAATTACGAAGTTAATCAACCAATTGATGCTCATGTGATGCTTCATATATGCATGACTTAGCTTTGGTGATTGATTCGCTGCCATGCATATTGTCTGCGATCCCACAGTAAGACGCAATAACCTACCTTTCTCCCATTGCTATGCAGTGGCTACTTATCACGATCGAGGATTGTTGATGATGGATTCGTTTGTCATGGCCTTTTTAACTCAACGTCTTCACATGGCAATATGGACATGACTTCTGTGAAAGGTCTTGCCTGATTGGGTAGTTTTGGAGAAAAATTCAGGCCTAGATCTAACTAACCGATTGCATGGTTTCGCGGCAACAAACTTATGGCCGTTGGCTGAGGTTCCAAAATCACAGGAGGAGAACAACATGAACTAACGTGATTTAGGTAGATAGTCTGAGGTGTAGTGCCGTGTCATGTCACAAATGGTCTGATCGGAGACATTTGATAGAAAAGCCTGTTCCATTTTAGTAGCTGCATTAACAGCTGATGAACGATAGCTTGTTTAAAAACGATTCATCTATCAGGGAAATAAGCCAAACTGACGTGTCTCCGCCCCTACTATTGTATGATTTGAAGTGAGAAGAGAGGTTTCTCGCGATGTGCACGTGCGTTGTCTGTGGGTTAGCCGGACCCGAGGGAGTTGCCACTGCCGCTTTCTGTCTTTACCTTAAAGCTCAATCCAGACTTAATGTGGCTGGCTGGCACACGTTGAACCAACCGACATGGATTTTTATTGCCAAACGATCTCTACCAAAACTGTTCGGAAGCCTCCCACCAATCATGAGCTGGGGCCATGAGTCTGAATCACAACGGGAACAGTACCCGATGGAATCCTCAACCTGAAGCAGAAGAAATTTGTGACGACTAAAGATCAGCAGCAAAACTCCCCAGACTGGGAGCAGAATGAAACAGCGGGGTCCGTTTGTCGACAGATCAGCGGGTTTGGGTGCCGTCAATTCCATCATGTTCTCTTTACCGAGGAGGCCGGGAGTAAGAGGGGAAAGTTTAACTTTGACGATCTGCAGTAGGGTCAAGAGGTAATGGAAATACCTCCGAATTTGCGCACGATCCAGTGCAGTAAGAACCTGGAATGCAGTCATCGTTCATTCAAGGATAATGCCACCATCACCGACATGGGTGGCTTAGACATGTTATGTTTTATGTACAGCCAGACAGCCATTTCCTGAAGGCTCGTTCTATCCATTCTAATTTTGGTGTTATAATAAGAATGGCCTAGACCACGAAACAAACCATTCCTTACGCTCGGACATTAGGAACGGGTTAGACTACCGTATGTTTTGATTCCCTCGGGGGTCTCTTCCATCGGCTTCAGTCAACAGACTAACATTCACTCTACGCCCGCAGAAATGCTTTGCCCGGGGTTAAAAAACTAAAAGCTATACCTTGAGTTGACAGGGAACTCGGTAGCAATTCTTACTCTAGATTAGAATCAGGGTTTAGCAAGTGAGGCTGCAGGTACTGGATTCTCTCCTTCAATTGAGTTTCCATCTGTCAAGTAGAATCATGTATTGCCCAAACTCGACTGATTCGAGCCAACATGGTCAGAATAGACGGCTCTTCTTAGGCGTGCAACCCTCGAATGCCACTAGAATTTCAGTCATTTTTGCTTTGAAAAGAACATCACCCTCTTGTCTCTTGGCATATTGATTTCACCCTCGTATCCTAGCCACCTATAGCCCAATCGATGCCTAAGATACTAAAGACAGAGCATAGGAAGACCCTGACGATTTCTTTGAGCGTCGGTATCTAAAATTTGGTCCCCACGTTTTTGCGAGAGGTCGTCGGCAGTGACTTTGGCGGAACATTATCAAAATTCAATCATTCTGGGGCTCACTTGTCACCTAGTCGAGTATCGCAAACCACATGATGTTAGACCAGTTGTTGCAATTTTTGCAGTAAATTAGCATCAAACCGTTATCATAATCCTCTGTGACTTGACAAGTATCGAGATCAAGGCAGTTCAAGGAGATTTGGTGGTGTTCACAACACCCGGTCCATGCAATCGTCGTCCTATTATCTCTCAACTCTCTCTCTCCTAGTATTCATTCTTAATATCACATGCTGTCTATTGAATCGCACTTTACCTATAAGGTTTTTTCGGGGAGGGGTAGTGGAATTTTCATGTGTTGTGACTTTGTCTGGAGTATCTGTCATGCAACAACACGGCATGTGGTTTGAAATGGGCAACGCTGTTGGTATCGATAATTCGATGTGATGAGGCTCCTCTTAAACACGGCTATGTCTCGTTTAATATTATGTATCTTAACAACGCCATGACATTAGTCTTGATTATGGGATTCGGTCGGATACTGGCTCGTTAGGATGTGTCGTTGGACTTGAGCTTAGTCTTTTTAGTTCCTATTAACTAGACTGGTAGAAAGAGTTATTGTTGTGGAAAATCTGGCTAGGATTCTTTAACAGGGCCTTGTCCATCAAAAAACATATGATGGTTTTGGTACTGTGCATTAACCACCAGAAGACTTTATATCGTGACGCGACGTGCCTCCCTGCGCATACTTACATTTTCGAGTATCTCTAGATGGATAAGTGTTCACACCAAATAATGAAACCACGCATAATATTCAACATGATTCATCTAATAGAGAACCGTAAGTAATAGAAAACTCTGCAATTCTAAAGTCAGGGCTGTTGATAATGTAAAGACAACAATTGGCATTAACAGTGGTTTAGGTTAGGTAGACAGGCAGTGAAGATGGTTTCTTCACAATCAATAATCATTCGGCCGAGCTAAATGACCATACAAGCCTACTGCAACCGTCCAAGACTTTTATCCTTTTGTTCGTCTTCCAAGTTTTCGGTGATTGTAAAAGTGGAAACCAGGGTAGACGACAATATTGTGTGCATGCTACATAATGATTCAATGACCGGGGGATCTTACCAAGAACAGTAATTTACCAACATTCACCTCTCCGGTACTAGCCATAGAAACACAAGAGCGAAACTTTTTACGATGCTCTGTGACGACAAAGTTCTTTATTCGATCCACTCGGGCAGAATTACCACGAAAACGAGATTCCAGTCGCGGGACGTTGGTTTTAGCGGGAAAGTCTTTCGGACTAGGATCTTTAGCGAGGGGCGACGCTCAAAATTTCCGCTCCTGGTGACAGCCCCAACACAGCATCGGGGAACTTTACAGGTTATGGGAAGGATTTGGATTGAGGAATAGATGTACGGATAGTAAAACTTCACAGATCACGGCTGGTCGAAGAGGACGCACGTTTGGTGGAAAACATACGAAGCGAGACCACCATATTCTATGTATTTAGATCCTGATAGGTGATGATACACGATGCTCATAATTTTAAAGATGAGAGCCTCTCAATCAGGGCCTCTTGGAATTTTTCATCAACAAAATAGATACATCGTTGACCGCTCAGCCTTGTCTTGCCTTACACAAGCTTGGATCCTTTAGAAAGCAGCTAACATCTGTCAGGTGATACTATCTCCGACAGGGTCGGTTCAGGGACCTCAAACAAAGATCTAAGCGAATCTTCGGTCTGGAACCTCAAGTAGCCAGGAGAGCCGATATTCTTACCGGTTAGTCCCCCGCGTGACGTAGAAGGAAATTAACAACATGGAGCAAACGTGGGATTTTGAGGTAAATATCTGTGAAATCTCCACTGATCAAGCTATGATGCTATTCCGGGGTAGTTGGCTCCTACAGAAGGCTACTACCGGCGAGGCTAGCTATGAAGAGACGATGAAAGGGTCCTGCAGGGTCATTAGTGGCGATATGTCGGCGGGGCTAGCCCGATACATATAGCTCAACTGGGAAACCTTGCCCGTAAAGATCCATCGTTCCCCAGATCTCGACCAAGTCTGAACCACATTGAGACCAAGTCCACGAGAATTGCAAAGCAAAACACCCACTCGGGTGACACAAATTGGTCACGACCCAAGTTTGTACCTTCAATAATGCGGGGAAGATAAGAAGAATGGAAGAAAGTAACTGGGAAAGAGCGATGGTGTGTGGGTTAAGTGAAAACTTCGACGTCAAGTTGGTCCGAACTTGATCTCATCCAAATATCGACGACCTACCTACATAAGACCGGCCTTTTCACCACTTCCAGATCCAAGTCTCAAGCTCATCACTCTCCAATTCTCTCTCTTACACTTGATCAAGAACTTCAAATATCTTCAACATCTCGAACTTTTTCTACAATAGTCTACCTTTGCCACTTTCACTTACACGTTTCCCAAACTTCATAATGGCCCCCAGTGCCGTCATTGACGACTTCTCCAGCCATGATGGCCAGGCTCTCGAGGCTCTCTCTGATAAGATCGACGACGTCAACGTAATCAAGTACGATGAATCCTCCAAGTTCGACAAGGAAAAGGATAAGAACACCTTCCGCCAATACGCCGATGCTACCGATCGCGTCAAGAACTTCTACCGCGAACAACACCACAAGCAGACTGTCGCTTACAACCTTGCTGCTCGCAACCGCTTCTACAACGCCTCTCGTCCTCGCCCTGAGATGACCATCTGGGAGGCCATGGAGAAGCTCAACACTCTCGTTGACGAATCCGACCCCGACACCTCCCTTTCCCAGATCCAGCATCTTCTCCAGTCTGCTGAGGCTATTCGACGTGATGGCAAGCCTCGATGGATGCAGCTCACTGGTCTCATCCACGACCTTGGTAAGCTGATGCTGTTCTTTCCCGAACTAGAAACTCAGGGACAATGGGACGTTGTTGGCGACACTTTCCCCGTTGGCTGTGCTTTCTC
Source organism: Fusarium palustre (assembly GCA_014899045.1). NCBI lineage: Eukaryota > Fungi > Ascomycota > Sordariomycetes > Hypocreales > Nectriaceae > Fusarium > Fusarium palustre. The sequence continues at coordinate 86,428 of JAAVUH010000112.1, read as the reverse complement.
TGACAAGATCATCTACCCCGAGAGCTTTTCCGAGGGAAACCCTGATGCTGTCAACCCCGACTTCAACACTAAGTTTGGCATTTATTCTCCCAACTGTGGTCTTGACAACGTCATGCTATCTTGGGGACACGACGAGTACCTCTACCACGTCGTCAAGGACCAGTCCACCCTGCCTGATGAGGCTCTTGCCATGATCCGCTACCACTCGTTCTACCCGTGGCACCGAGAGGGTGCATACCAGCACCTCATGTGTGGCAAGGACTGGGAGATGCTCAAGGCTGTCAACGCCTTTAACCCCTATGACTTGTACTCCAAGAGTGACGGTGTCCCTGATGCTGAAAAGCTCAAGCCGTACTACATGGATCTCATTGCCGAGTACTTCCCCAACCCTGTCATCAAATGGTAAGGGGCAGGGAAAAGAAGAAGAAGAAGAAGAAGGAAAGAAAGAAAGAAATGATAGACACGAGGGCGTAAACAATGGTTTAGTTTACAAGTTCTTTTTTTTTTTCCCCTTTCCTAGCAAGGGTTAGTCATGGGGAGTTAAGGATAAAATTGGATTGGGAAAGAAAGGGTTAATACGTTTTTTTATTATGTTCAGACAATATGATTACCTTGTTTCTGTGATATGCTATGGGCTTTATAAGACATGTGCATAATGAAGAGCGCTTCTAAGAAACACACTCACGACGGGAGGGTGTCGCTGAGCTGAACTGATCAATTCTTAAATCATGTAATTGTAGAAACGCGAGAGGTAGTTTCTACGCCTAATTTCGTGAGCCCCTCTTCGCTATATATGTACCATTGCTTCGCAAATACTTGCATGCTCAACTGGTGTTTGAAGCTATTCCCAGTAAACAAAAAGGCTAGAAACAGACGTACACGCATGGATGGATCTCAGGCGTGTACTCCGTATTGATAAGCACGATAAGAAGGAAAAAAAAGTTCTGAACGATTTTTGAAACTTTAGCAAGCTAAACCGAAGAATGCTAGCGCTCTGACAGCATGACCAATCAGGCACACGGATATCACTGAGCTGCCCCTCAGGCCCGCTAGAAATTTGGAGGAAAGCACTGAACAGCAGAAAGATTATCTTGGGTCGTCAAGAAATCGCCATCTTTCTTCGACATACACCAACAGCCCATCACGACACTACAACCAACTTTCACAATGAGCGCCTCCACTAAGAGAAAGCGCGACCAAGTTGAGGAGTCTGTCCCTGCCGAAAATCCTGCGAGCGCCGAGGTTGAAAAGTCTACAAAGCCTACGCAAAAACAAGACGAAGAGACTTCCTTCGTCGATCTCGGCCTTGATCCTAGATTGTTACAGGCCATCGCTCAGCAAAAGTTCGCCAAGCCTACCCTCGTACAGCGCAAGACGATCCCTCTGGCTCTCAATGGACAGGATATCCTTGCCAAAGCAGACTGTGGTTCTGGCAAGACCGCCGCATACCTTCTTCCCCTGCTGTCAAGCATTCTGAAGCGCAAAGCTGTATGCTCTACCTGTTACTCAAAGATGAAGGGCCGCTGCTAACTCAATGTGTCTCTAGACCGACTCTACTGCCTTCACGACCGCTCTTATCCTCGTCCCGACCCGCGAGCTTGCAGACCAGGTTTCCAAGGCGATCGAACAGTTTGCTTCATTCTGCGCAAAGGATATCAGCACTGCGAAGTTGACCGACAAGGTCTCTAGCAAGGTCCAGCGCGCCCTTCTCTCCGTCTCCCCCGACATCGTCATCTCGACTCCATCGACCGCCTGGCAAAATGTAAACTCATCTGCGCTTTCAATCGACAAGCTCACGTACCTCATCCTTGACGAGGCAGATCTCGTTCTCTCCTACGGTTATAGCGAGGATCTGGAGAACCTGGCGCGATCAGTTCCTAAGGGTGTGCAGGTTATGATGATGAGCGCCACCCTTTCCGATGAGGTTGACACACTGAAGGGAATCTTCCGACGTGACCCTACATTATTGGACCTCCAGGAGAAGGAGGCTGAAGGCGAGGGTATTACTCAGTTTGTCGCCAAGTAAGCCACGTGAATTATGGTACATAAAGAGAAAGTTGCTAACAAATCTCCAGGTGTGGCGAAGACGAGAAGTTCCTGCTTGCCTATGTCATCTTCAAGCTGAAGTTGATCAAGGGCAAGTGTATCATCTTTGTGAGCGATATCGATCGATGCTACCGTCTTAAGCTCTTCTTTGAGCAGTTTGGTATTCGCAGTTGTATCTTGAACTCGGAGCTGCCCCTGAACTCGCGAGTTCATGTCGTTGAAGAGTTCAACCGACATGTTTACGATATCATTATTGCGGCCGACGAGAAGAATGAGATGCTTGGAGACGACGAGGAGCCTGCCGAAACTGCAGAAACCGAGGACGACGCCAAGAAGAGCAACGGAGGTGATGACGTAGAGACAGAAGCAAAGCGACCAAAGAAGAAAGCCAGAAAGTCCAAGGGCGGTGATAAGGAGTATGGAGTATCAAGAGGTATGCTATATCTCACGCTTCAAACAAAAATCCTGACTACGAAAACAATACTGACAGAACATTCACAGGTGTTGACTTCAAGAAGGTCTCCGCAGTCATCAATTTCGATCTTCCCACTACAGCATCGGCCTATACACATAGAATAGGACGCACAGCGCGAGCTGGCCAGACTGGTATGGCCCTGTCATTCGTGGTTCCCAAGGATTTGTACCGAAAACACATGCCCACATCTACCCCGGCTTGTGAAAACGACGAGAAGATTATGGCTAGGATCATGAGGCAACAAGCCAAGCGAGACAAGGAAGTAAAGCCATACAATTTTAACATGAAGCAAGTGGATCCTTTCCGATACCGTATGAACGATGCCCTGCGTGCCGTTACCAAGGTTGCTATTCGAGAAGCCCGAACACGGGAGCTGCGACAAGAGCTATTGAAGAGTGAGAAGCTCAAGCGGTAAGAATGCATCATAATGCCACTGTATATAGACTATACTGACAACCCTTAGATACTTCGAGGAGAACCCAACTGAACTTTCTCACCTTCGTCACGACGGTGAACTTCGAACTGCCAGACAACAGGCTCACTTGAAACACATTCCCGAGTATCTCATGCCCAAGGACGGCAAGCAGGCTCTAACAAGAGATGTTGGTTTCGTGGCCATGCGAAAAGACAAGAAGGGCAAGGGTAAAAAGGGTCGAGGATTCAAGGTCGGCTCAAGGAAGCGAGACCCCCTCAAGACATTCAAGGCGAGGCGCAAGACAAAATAGACGGATGAGTAGGGTAATATAGCGATTCTGCAGTTTTTTGATACCTTGACCTTACTTCAAGACCGTCCCTTTGTTCCTGACATTGGTGTTCCTGTGTCTTACGCTGAGCCCTGGATCTTGACTTTTGACCTTGTTGCCGACGACCCGATTTAGGATCTACGAATCACCGATATCCGCGTCACCGTGGTTCCTTTGCGTAAATCTAATTGTGAATACTGTAGTGTCGTGTAAGTGCACGGTACATTTCCAGTTTAGCTGGCTTAGTCATGCATGCATGATGATGGAGGTTTCAGAGACAAGCCTAACTTCGGTCCGCCGGTGGGGATCTCTTGTAACTATCGTTGTGGTTCTAGCCTATTGTATAGGAAGGCTAGGTTGCATTGTCTGAATGGAGAGCCCACGGAAAAAGAAACTGGAGTTCTAAACAAGTACAAAGAGAGCAGGTTCTCTCAGCTATCAAGAAAGAGGCTTCCTGAGTATTAAGCTTCTGTTGCCTTTCTTACAATACCAGTCCCAACTTTGCTTGTACTCGACTACAATTGGCACTTTTATCTATTACAACATCTATAATCTATCATGGCTCCTCCCGCTGAACTCCCCCTTCGCCAACTTACAAAAAATGGGCCCATGATTCCAGCCATTGGCTTCGGTTTCATCGGTCTGAGCGTCGCCAGGATATCTTTCTTGCGACCAAGTTTGGACTCAAGATATCTGACAAGGGCATTGTTACTGATTCAACTCCTGAACATGTGAAGGAGAGTATTGAGAGGAGTTTGAAGAGACTTGGCGTGAAGCATATTGATTTGTACTACATGCATCGCGTCAGGGAGGATGTACCCATTGAGAAGAATGTCGAGGCTATGAAGCAGCTTGCTGAGTAAGTAACTGGTTTCCCTCTGCCTCATAAAACAAACTTGAGAAAGAAATCTGATGATTGAACAGCGAGGGAAAAGTTAAGTACTTGGGCTTGTCAGAGGTCTCCTCCACAACCGTTCGTCGTGCCCACGCTATCCATCCTGTCTCAGCGGTCCAGGTCGAGTATAATCCTTGGACACTTGATATTGAAGGTCCTTCAGGAACATATATCCTCAAAACATGCCGAGAGCTTGATATCGCTGTGTTCGCTTACTCCCCTCTTGGCCGCGGTATTCTCACGGGTCGTTTCCGCTCTGCCGACGACTTGGAAGAGGGTGACAGTCGACAAGGATTGACTCGTTTCCAGGGTGATAATTTCAGGAAGAATTTGAAGATCGTGGATAAGTTCCACGAAATGACAAAGAGTAAGGGCTACACTTCTTCGCAGATGGCGTTGGCGTGGCTCCTGGAGCAAAGTCCAAATGTCTTCGTGATTCCGGGTACCAAGAAGATCAAATATCTGGAGGATAACGTAGGAGCGGCGAAGGTAACACGGAGTAAGGAAGAGGATCAGGAACTGCGACGACTGGTTGAAGATGCCGAGGTTGCAGGTGGACGGGATGCCTTCTTTGGCAATTATATGGGTACGCCTCCTCTGGAGAAGTGAGCTGCAAATAGAACGAATACTGGAATTTGAATATGTACGCCGCAGTCCCTACGCCAGATCCATACGAAGAAGCTTGCCCTTCCATGGTGCCTCGTCCTTGTCATGGGTATTGTGAAAGCTTCCGATGATTCGGAAGCCCCGATCGACATAGTATCTATGATCAATTAGTAAAGTGTCATAATCATAACGCCCGTTTACGAAAAGTCTTGTTAGCGACATACTGTACCAACTGCCCATTACCTCCATCCCAGCAGTCGAGCCAAATCGTCTTCTAGCCTTTCTCAGCAGCATAATCCTTCACCCTTTGAAGAAGCGCAGCCCCGGCGCCTCGGCGTTTGTCACCCACTCGATGATCCGTCACAAGATACTGTAGAAAGACGAAGTTGCCATTCTCCAATGCCGGTCTGACATGGTCCTTCAAGTCATCTGAAGTCTTCAGGTAATCTACGAGCTGTTCGTCAAGAACTTCAACAAACCCAACCGAAACAAAGGGCTTTCCGTTCCCATCAGTACGACGGGCCAGGCTGTCGTTAGCTGAGGATCCTGAGTTGTCATGATCGTCCTCAACCTCTGTGATGAAAACTCTCAAAGGCTCGCCCGTACCTGTCTTACGGAAACTGTCCGATTTTGCGACCGCATCATGCATACGTTGGATATGTCCCTTTTTCTTTGAGGAGGTTCTGTCCCCCATTGTTCAGAGTTCCCCGTAGCCGCCAAGTGAGGTAATGTTGAGTCGAATGCGTCTATCAAAAACTGAGCATCGTTAAACGACGTATCAGCGTCCCGGATGGAGAATTGCCTTGACATGTTTCCGATTTGTGCATATGTATACCAAATCCAAAAACGACGATCAGAGAAGTTTTCGGGAGTAACACCTAATGATTCCGAGGAAGAGACATAAGATTATAAGCCGCTGGATTCGCGGCTTTGGGATATGTCAGCAAATGTCCAGGAACCAAACCGAACAGGTTGCGCTAGCAGGGATTATAATCCGTGTAGATTCTATATCAGTTTCTAGAAGAATAGATCATCGACCTCCTAGAGTTTTGACCTAGAATCTGGAAACCTTTCCCCATAAAACTGCGAGTATCGTATTACTTCCAACACTAAGAGACCCTTGGTGCTGCCGTTGGTCTGAGACCTCCAAGATCAGCTATATCGGTGAGATTTGTACTTCAAAACTTTCTGCAGATAACTTGGGGCGCATTGCGAACGCGTATTCTCCTCTTTCCAAATTCAAGACGCTATCAAAGTCACCTAACTAGAAGAGACATTCACATACAGCAAGGAAGGAATTCCTACTATAACTAACTCGTGCCATCTGGATGTAGCCGTGGGACTTAGAAGTTACCCACAAATGATAATTCTCATAGGTATCATCCATCACCTCTCATCTCACTTGGTTCGGCGGTAACGCATTTACTGGCGCCTTTGGCCTGAGTAGCATGACTCGGCGGATGCTACATGATAAGCTACCGCGTCGCGATGCGAAACGAGTGGGGTCAAGATGTTGTGAGCCCTTTGAGAATCCAAAGTTATTATCGTGGTTCATGATCCAAGGAATTGGGATGAACGTTGCCAAACTCCTCAGCACGCTGCCACGAAAATGGTAGATATCTGCTTTCAAGAAGTGTTGCGAATGGGCACAGTTGCATTTGGCGAAGTGACCATGAACGTAAAAAGTCTGACGTAAAGAAATGGACCATCGCTCATCTTTCCGAATGCTCTTGGCACTAAGTCATGCTTATCTCCGATACGGATGGGCCAACAACCAACAAGATAAACTTAAAGATAAAGAAAGATACTCAAACACAGCGTGGGAATCCGTGCTGTAGTACTAAAGTTGGGTAACTAGAATTTTCTAGCGCCCCCCTTCTTGTGCATAGCACGGTATAATCGATGATCAACCCCCAGAAGAGAAAGAGAAAACATCTCAGTCCAAGCTCACCTCCAAGAAATCTGGCTCGAAAGCGTCTTAGTTGTGGGTTCCTGGTTAACACATAGTAGGGTCGCGGTCCGCAAAGATACGGACAACTCTGGTCTGTAGGTCCACTCCCGATGTTAGTGGACAGCCGAGTCGCTCTAAGCGCAGCGAAATCTCTTCAATAGCTTGTCGATCAGCGACAGCTCAACGTAAAAGAGGAAGCGAAGACATAAACATTTGGGCTCCAGGTGAACTTGAGAAGTGATGTCAAATAAACACACGAGGGTGTTCGACGTGGCGCATCAAGGGCCGTTACCCCATAGGATCGAAACCAATAGCAAAGATGACAATTGAAGGTCCAATGGCTGCCAACAGTAGGGGCTGCCACCAAAGCTGGATGAAAGATGGAAAGAAGCATGAGTCGCTCGGAACTTGTGTTGGGACTCGGTTTGTGACTTAGATCTGTACTGATTCGACAAGGACCAGCTTTGTTTGGGACCAGGGCCTAGGGAGTGGGTACCTTGATGGGCGGACCCTTTCGACTTACTGATCGGTTTAAGACACTGGAATAATATAAATATTCATCACTGCGCTGCCAACTGATTGCGCCGTATTGAATTGTCTCTGTTCTGTCCATCGGAATCGAAAATAGCGGCTTCTGACGTGAGATCCTTCGCGTTGCCCGCTATTGCCCGCCATTGTGTAAGTGACTTGTCGACAACATCAACTAGCCTAGGTAATAACTATCTGGAGCCTAACATCACCTAGTCATCTGCTCAAGACGAACATCTTCAGAGATATTGTACTTCTTTTCTCTAATACCGTCGTCATTCCTCATTCCGATCCCAGGCGTTATTTTCTCAACTTCAACCACAATGGCCGAAGAACCGATGTTCATGCAAATTCCTCCGGAGATCCGTATGCTGGTATACGACTATCTTCTCGATAATGGTGGCACAAAGGACATTTCAATCCGTAGCCAATCGAAATCCGAGTATGATGCTTACCGCTCGAAAACGCAACGTTCAACGTACAACGTAATGGAACGAAGTATCGTAAAGAGGTCGTACGAAACAACGTATTGCGCTGATCCCGAACCACGCCGAGCGATGCACACAGCCATCATGCATATCAACCGCAAAATACGAGAGGAAGCGTCCCGTTTTCTGTACACAAAACATGCCTTCCACTTTGGGGATGATCTTGAGGCAGTGGTACCTTTCTTCGCCGATAAGACGCCACGCACTAGAGACCTAGTTCGCGAGATCAGCCTTTACAAGTGCAGCCCGACAAATGCCATTGAGCCAGATTCTTGTGACTGGTCTTCCGTCTGTCGTTCGCTACAGAGCTTGCGGAGCTTGGACAAGCTGACGCTTGTTATCGAAGGCGCTCGGCCGCGAGAACCTTGGGACGGCCCGCAGAGCTTGACGGTATCTGACTTTCGGCTGTTGTATTCCACCCGTCATGAGAGTTTGCGGTGGGCTCGGGAACTGGCCTCAATCAGGACGGTGAAAGAGGTGGTGATTGTTGCAGATATTCACAACTTGCCGAATCCCGAGTCGAATATGATGCTGGTCCTTGCTGCATTTTCATCTTCGATTGAAACATCCTTAGTGGACTTCCTCCGCGATGATTTGGGTATTCCGGCTCGCGTTGGGCAGCCACAGTATTGTGATGTGGGAGTATTTGGCCGATCCAAGAAATGTCAACGGAACGGATGTCTACCAAGTTGAGAAATCCGAAGAAGGATTATGAGTTCAAAACGCAGGAGAAGCATTGGGAGATAATAGATAGAATGCAAGGAGTTTGGGTGTTTTAGCCATGGCCTATAACTGAGATTAGTGAATTAGGAAGTCGTTATGATACTAAACGGATCGATAACAATGATGCTGTTGTCAACACAGTTTCAGATAGAAAAAAAACTCTGAATGAGTGACAATTCCATTCTTACTATCCCTTTCTGTGAGATTCTCCCATACCTTAGTAGGTAGGTATGATTTACGAGAACCAGCGCTCAGACCTCACGTGATTAGTACTTGCGCTGTGAGCAAAGTCCATGGTGGCTGGGACAATTACCTACTAGGTACCTATGTACCTACCTACCTTAGTAGGTAGAGTCCACCACCTGCAGCCTAAAGGAAGTGCGGCAGGTACTCCGTACAGCACCATCATCCACTGTCCCCAAGTATCTAGACTTAGTAGACTAGGTAGACTAGTACAGTACTGTACCTACCTACCTGTACCTAGGTAGTAGGTACGTACGGACACAGCAAGGGCCCACCCAACACATTATCTCAGCCTCCCCCGTATCGTCATCGCACCCGTCCCCGTTCTGCGCCTTGAATGCGGCGCAACTTCACGACAACCTGGCACCTCCGTCCAACGTTCGACTTCTCCGCCGTCTCCTCCACGATTGCGTCTGTAATTGTCGCGCTCCTTTGATTTGCTAGGAGCTTGGCTTATTTCTACCTGCTCCGAGCTACCCCGCTGCCATATTTGCCGACAACAAGATGGCCACGCCAGCTCCCCCCGAGGACCAAGCTCGACTGCTTGAAGATGCCCTGGTTGCCGTGCGTCAGCAGACTTCGCTCATGCGCAAATGCCTTGACACACCGGGCAAGCTAATGGATGCGCTTAAGTGCTGGTATGTTGCTTCCTGTGATGCGCAATATGGCGGTTCAATCCCCTGAACGACATCACTAACTCTCGACAGCTCGACCCTGGTTTCTGAGCTCCGTACCAGCAGCCTTGGACCTAAACAATACTACGAGCTGTACATGTCTGTTTTCGATGCCCTGCGATACCTGTCCGTTCACCTTCGCGAAAATCACCCTGTCAATCACCTAGCCGATCTCTACGAGCTCGTTCAGTATGCTGGCAACATCGTTCCACGATTGTATCTCATGATTACCGTGGGAACCGCTTACATGGCCATTGAGGATGCGCCCGTCAAGGAGCTTATGAAAGACATGATGGACATGAGCAGAGGCGTTCAACATCCTATTCGCGGACTTTTTCTCCGTTATTACCTGTCCGGCCAAGCGCGAGACTTCTTGCCGACCACTGAGAGCGATGGTCCCGAGGGCAACATCAGCGATTCCATCAATTTTGTCCTTACGAATTTTGTAGAAATGAACAAACTATGGGTTCGACTGCAGCACCAAGGCCATTCGAGGGAGCGCGAACAGAGGATTCGAGAACGAAAGGAGCTGCAGCTACTTGTTGGCAGCAACATTGTCCGCCTAAGTCAGCTCGTCGATCTCGAAACTTACAAGTCCAGCATTCTAGCCCCTCTGTTAGAGCAGGTGGTCCAATGTAGGGACGTTCTCGCCCAAGAGTATCTCCTTGAGGTGATTACGCAAGTGTTCCCTGACGAATTCCACCTACACACGCTGGACCAGTTCCTTGGAGCCGTCTCGCGACTCAACCCTCACGTCAATGTGAAGGCTATCGTGATTGGCTTGATGGATCGATTATCCGAGTATGCTGAACGCGATGGACCGGAGGACAAGTCCAGGGACAAGGCACAGATGGAGGCGGATGCTCTAGCAAAACTTCTGGAGAAGGTCAACCTCCAGAAGGAAACACCTGTAACACCGCCTTCAGATTCCAAATCCCCCGAAGGTGGCAAGTCAAGTGGCTCTTCTGAATCTAACGAGTCTCCTGATAACACAAAGACTCCCGAGAGCGAGGATGGAACAACAGCGAAGACAGAGGAGCCTGCTGACGGAAATGCGGGTGAGAGCAGCACCGACGACTCCAGCACACTCGCCGAGTCCACACCTTCAGTTGCCAATACGGAAACAACTGCTGTCAACGGTCAAGGCTCAATCACGGAAAAGGTACAGCTGTATGAGGTTTTCTTCGCTCAGGTCAAGAACCTGGTTGAGGCACAGCATCTACCTGTGCCCGACATCATTGCTCTTCTGGTGTCACTCTGCAACCTGGCTCTCAACATTTATCCCGATAGACTGGACTATGTCGACCAGGTTCTAGCCTACGCGACTACCAAGGTTCGAGAGAACATGAACAATGCCGATCTGCACTCGCCTCCTGCTCAGCAGAGCTTGCTTGCTCTATTGCAAGCACCCCTTAACCATTATGTTTCTACGTTTACTGCTCTGTCTCTTCCCACCTACGTTCCTCTTTTCCAATCGCAATCATACCCTACTCGTCGCGCTGTCGCTGGTGATGTTGTTCGCACTCTGCTCAAAAACCAAACCAAGATTTCGACTACGGAACAACTCGAGAATGTTTTGGAAGTGCTAAAAGTTCTCATTAAGGAGGGATCCCAGGCACCTCAAGGCTACCCTGGTGTAAGCCAAAGGCGCCCTGTGGAGACAGACGAGACGATGGAGGAGCAGGGATGGCTTGCAAGAATCGTGCATTTGCTGCAGGCTGAGGATAACGACACCCAGTTCAAGCTGCTCCAGATGACGAGAAAGTCATATTCTGAAGGAAACGAGCGTATCCGCACGACTACACCCCCTCTTCTGACGGCATGTATGAAGCTGGCGAGGAAGTTCAAGCAGAGAGAACATTTCGATGACAACTGGGAGACACAGAGTAACGCTCTGTTCAAGTTCATGCACTCTGCACTTAGTACGCTGTACACGCGTGTTAACAGCTCTGGGGCTGCCGAGATGGCACTGCGCCTCTTTGCATCCGCTGGACAAACCGCCGACCTTGTTGGCTTTGAAGAAGTTGCTTATGAGTTCTTTGCGCAGGCCTTTACTGTGTATGAGGAGGCTGTAACGGACTCGAAAGCTCAATTCCAGGCAGTTTGCGTAATCGCCACTGCTCTCCACCAAACCCGTAATTTTGGTAAGGAGAACTACGACACACTTATTACCAAATGTGCACAGCATGGAAGCAAGCTACTGCGCAAGCCTGATCAATGTCGCGCTGTCTACCTGGCTAGTCACCTGTGGTGGGCAACTCCCATCGTGTCTAATCGTGAATCTGAAGAGACAGAGGTATGTTGAATCCCCACATTGAAATACTTGACTAACAAGAACAGCTTTACCGGGACGGCAAGCGAGTGCTCGAATGTCTTCAGCGAGCCCTTCGGGTGGCTGATTCCTGTATGGAGACGGCCACATCGATTGAGCTCTTTGTTGAGATCCTAGATCGCTACGTGTATTACTTCGATCAACAGAACGAATCAGTAAGTCTTATTGATGGGGCTTAGAAAGCACTTGCTAACGCTTATAGGTCACAACCAAGTATCTTAATGGACTTATTGAGCTCATTCATTCTAATCTGGCAGGCAACCAACAGGATTCTGCTTCAGTTGAGAATAGCCGACGGCACTTCAACCAGACATTGGAAAATATTCGTAGTCGACAGTACGAGGGTATTGTGCTGACACCAAACTGAGGTCTGGTTGGCAGGGCAAGGGAGTAAGAGAAGGCGATTGAGCACCATAGCGATAGATAATGTTTAGCCTGCACGTATCAATGAATGAGCAGGTAGTTGTATATGTGTAAACTTTGTCCCAAGACTGGTCATAGGTGTGGTGAAGCCATCTAATGGGCTTGGCCTTCATATGACAATCCCAAGTTGAGTTCAGGTCAGTCGTTTATCGGGATTTCATTTAGAAAAATAACATGACCTGAAAGGTTCCAGAATATAATCCGCATACGATATAGTTAGTATGGACAGAAATGATCATAAAGACCTCAGTCCACTGATAACCTAAATTATTCTGTCTTCTTTTGTTTCTTATTGTAGCTTCAGTTTATGGATTATTTTAGGACCCGTCTGTCTAGGTCATGGCGACTATGTTGCTTGTCAAGATCCTGATACACTCATCACCTCCCTCTCCCAGTTAGGTAGTCCCCTTATCCCAGCTTTTGTGGGGTAATCCTGGTGGCGTGCATGCCGGGCAAATTCAGGAGACTGAAAGTGAGCTCCTTTGGATGCCTCTCTCTCTCTCTCTCAAAAAAAAAAAAAAGAGTATGTCCAGTGTCAGAACATGTTTCATATCAGAGCTTGGTCAAAAGAATCAAGATAATAACACGCTTAGAAGTCGAGTCAGACAGGACAGCAATCAATCCAAAAAGTCCCATACTCACAAAAGGGAAAAAAATTACATGCCGGCCAAGGCTTATTGCCAAGCATCGCCGGATCAAACTCAGCCACTTGAGACTCGACCGACGCCCTCAGTCTCAGGCTCACGCTCAGGTCTGTACTTACCGGCGGGTTATAGTGGGCTCCAGTCCCTTACGTGGACACTCCATTCGCCATCATCCCCCGTCACGATCGTTCATAGTAATCGTCCTTGATCTAATCATCTCAACCTATACGCTTTTCCTTTCTTTCCAATCAACTCCATCAAACCATCGAGTCTGAGCTTTTGTTTGGCAATGCGCTTTTGGCGTCCGACTCTGTCTCTTGTCTTTCCTTCTTAACGTTCCTTTCGTACCAGATCCCCGTCCATCTTAATTGCTTCGTATCGTATCGATCGATCGACCCAGGTCACCCACTCCTTTATCTCGACCTTCCCAGCGAAAACGAATGGCACTATTTATTTCAACTTGATCATAAATTCTCAAAAGCAACTTCAATCGTCTTGAATAACCGGCAACCGAGGGCGCGGTTAGCGCTCGTATATCTTCAGCATGCCTTCGGAAAAGACTCCTTTCTACGATCCTATACCTCCTACATACGACCAGGCCCTGGCCAGCGGCAGTCGTTATGATCCTGATGACTGGGCTCCAGCCCCAAGGTCTCCGACCAACGAGCGAACTGCAACCGAAGCTGAATCCCAAGGTCTCCTACAGCACTCGAGTGCTGCCAGCTCTTCACGCAGGCCCGACGGGTACCGACCACCAACAGTAGAAACCGATGATGAAGACAGTTTGTGGGCCAGCGACAGCGATAGCGATGATGAGGCCGCGCAAGTCCGGCGTGAGATGCAGGAGATGGAGATCGAAGAACCCGACCGATCCCCAGGCTCTCAGTGGGGGAAGCGAATAGGCTCATATCTAACTCTACCGAGATGGAAATGGTCCTGGCGTCCAAGGTTACCACGATTACGCATACGTCTACCTCAACGAGCTGATGCGCCAGCGGCCGAAAATGCCGAGACTGTTGCGGGTGAGAATGAGGAGACGCCGAGCCAAACAACGAGGAGGTGGAGTATACCCAGGTTCGACAAGACAGTCGTTATCCTGTTCTGCGTGCGCATACTGGCGCTCACCATCATACTCGGCTTCTTTTATTTGCTGTTTGCCAGCGATATGTTTGGTGGTCTATCAGATCGTCTAGGAGGCGGTTTCCGTTTCAATCCCGAGGACCTCAGGGCTCACCTCCTACGAACCGTTGATCCTATGAGGATGCGCGCCTCTGTACAACACTTTTCAAATTACGCCCACATTGCCGGTACCGAAGGCGACTATGCGACTGCTCTGGACGTTCAAGCTATGTTTGGTCGAGCCCTACTCGATGAGGTGATGATGGACGAATATCAAGTTTATATCAACTATCCCCGCAAGGACGGCCGTGCGGTACAAATAATGGACGACAAGGACCTGAAAACAGTCGCATGGACAGCCAAGCTAGAGGAAGAAGAGGTTGGTGGTGAGACTGCAGGTCGGCAAACATATGCCTTTCACGGATACTCCAAGTCGGGTGACGTCAAGGGGCCCCTCATTTACGCCAACTATGGTTCACGAAAAGACTTCGAACATCTTGTAAGCAAGGGGGTCAATGTCACAGGGGCTATTGCGCTCGTACGGAATGGCGGTTCCCTAGATAACCAAGGTCTCAAGGTCAAGGCTGCGGAACTTGCAGGCTTTGCAGGGTGTCTCATCTACTCCGATCCTGCGGACGATGGCTTCAAGAAGGGTACTGTGGCGCCAGGAGGACTATACATGCCCGCAGACGGCGTTCAAAGAGACTCCGTAGCTCTTACAAATTGGGGCATCGGTGATCCTTTGTCACCTGGGTATGGTAGCAAGGGTGACCAAAGAATCACTCTTGACAAGGCAAGCGGACTTGTTGGTATTCCCAGTCTTCCCTTGGCATGGAGAGACGCCAAGGTTCTGCTGCAACATCTCAAGGGTTATGGCCAGAAAGTACCAAACAAGTGGGAAGGTGGCGTTCCAGATGTCGAGTGGTGGACGGGCGATGACAAGTCTCCGATCGTGCGATTGAAGAACGAGCAAGACGAGGAGTCAATGCACACCATCTGGAACGTCTATGGCCGAATCAATGGCATGGAGCAAACGTCCAAGTCTATTATCATCGGTAACCAGCGTGATTCTTGGGCTTTTGGTGCAACAGACCCGCATTCAGGCACTGCCGTCATGATCGAGATGGCCAGAATCTTTGGGGATCTTGTGCAGCGAGGTTGGAGACCCTTAAGGACTATCGAGTTCATGTCCTGGGACGCTTCCGCTTACAACCTGATCGGATCAACAGAATATGTTGAGCATAACTCTGATGCGTTGCGCGACAACGCCTTTGCATATATCAATCTTGATGCAGCTGTTGTTGGCAACGAATTGCACGCCTCTGGATCGCCTGTGTTTAGAAAATCTCTTCTGCACGCTATGGGCCGAGTTATTGACCCCAGTACCAATGCTACTTTGAAGGAACTTTGGGACCAGAGTCATACCGAGCTCAAACAGCCCGAAGGAAGGGGTAACCATATTCCGTTTCAAGATATCGCTGGGACTAGCTCTCTTGACCTGGCGTTCAGGGGAAGCCAGGTCCCTCATCATTCAAGCTACGACAAGATCGATTTGGTAGATAACTTTATCGATCCTGACTTCAAGTATCATGGCGCCATGGGTCAGGTGATCGCTCTTCTCATTCTCGACATGGCAGACCGACCCATCATGCCTTTTGACATGGGTTGGTATGCGCAAAGACTGGTACAGTGGATGAAAGACCTTGAAAAGTGGGCCATCGAGCACTTCGAGGGTCAACCTAAGGGTGAGACAGACGCTTTCAAGGAGCTGAAGGAAGCTGTACAGCTCATCCAGCATAACGTCGCCTCATTTGAAAAGTGGGAGATGGACTGGGACCGCGATGTCTTGGGTAATGGAGGCTGGGAAGCCACCGATATTGGCGCGTCTCGATTGGCATACAATAACAAGATGGCATACTTTGAGACGGCGATGCTGGATCTTGAAATCGGCGGTGGAGTAAGTCTCCTCACTCCAGTTGACAACGGAAATCAAGCTGACCATTCATAGATCCCCAACCGCACACAATTCAAGAGCGTCGTTTTTGGGCCAGAAGCTTGGTCTAACGACGGAGCAATCTTTCCTTCAATCCGCGACAGCATAGAACAGGGAGATTGGAAGACCACCAAACCCATTGTTGCTAAAACGGCAGCACTCTTGCGTAAAGCAGCGTCAATTCTAGAGATGCAGCAATAAATTACTCGTATGATTTCAACTAAGCAAAGACTCCGCATCTGTTTCCTTTTTTTGTTTCCCCTCCCCTTCATGTTTCTCGATTCCGCAATTTGAGTCTTGGCGAACCCGCCCTTGTTCTTCCTTTCTCTACAGGATATACATAGTTGTCTGGTTTTTGATTTGGGAACTGCGTGACAACTCTTCACGCAAAAAGTGTACAGGAGGCATTGTATGGAGTTTGGTTGCGTGGATCCTGCTTGCTATATATTGTTTTCTTGGGTAGGACTTGTCGAGGCACCTGGTCGGGATAGAGGATTGATCTTCCTGGCGACTATATGGGATTTTTCTTTGTTATAGCTATAGTAATGAAGGAATGCGAGTCATAAATGCTCCCTGATATGTCCCATGATAAGCCTACTGTGACAACAGTATTCACTCTATGAGTTCTGTATGTTTCGGGACTTAATCTCTTCGTGAAACATCCTTTCATGACTTAAGCCTTCTGCGCCTCGTAGTCTTGCACAGAAACCAGCTTTCCCACAACAGTGTACTTCTCCAAAAACCTCTCCTCCCAACCCTGCAGCGCATCCATCTGCTCGGCGTCCAATCCCTCGAGCTTATCAAGCGGAGCATCAAGATCTTTGGTCAGCATATCCTCATCGAAGCTGCCACACGCAAGACCTCGGCTCGCATCCCTGCCAGCAAAGTTGCTGTACGGACCACCAGGACCGTAGAAGTTGCGACCGGGGGAGACATCGAAAACACGGCCGCGAACAGCGAGATAGACGGGGCGGCCCTCCTCACCGTTGAAGGGGAGAAGTGTATGGGGAGTGTATGTTCGGAACACGGTTGATGGGGTGTCGCGAGGAAGCGAGGGCGGTGGCGACGAGCGCATGAGGGCATAGGTTGTGTAGAGGACGGCGCAGATTAGGACGAAATTAAGAGGGGTGAAGAAAGGTACGCTGCGAGAGTTAGTCAATTTCTTTGGAGATTGATTGATGAACAGCGTACGTTTCTTGGCTGGCCTGATGAGCCAAGTGACTGTCGACATGATCCATCGTCCTGACGAATGGTATTTGACGGTTGCGAGGGAGAAGTTGCAAGGAAATTATTGAGTATCGAATACAGACTGTAATGTCGAGCTGTCTCTTTGATAGTAATTTGAAGGTGTTGGTTAGTTGAGGATTATCGAAAACGAGATCCAGTGACAAAGTGTTCCATTGATGGATTCCGAGCTTCCGGTGGTTCTTTGAGCTTCTTCCCCCACTTTATGTTCTGTCAGCGCCGTCTCAGCTTTGTGTTGTCTCGGGAGTTAGGGAGTAGCCGCTCAGGTTCCCGCTTAAGCTTTGTTTGATTTGCCATTGCCTGCCAGTTAACTATACTATCCTTCCAGCTGAAGATAAACTTAACTAATGAGAGAACACTTGGCTTGGCTAGATCTATGTCGATTGCCCAATATTGAAGAACGGCAGTTAGTAGCTCAAACAATGCTATGCTGAGCTCCTCTAGAGGGTATCTATCAGTTATCCATACATGAACATCTGGTCCCCTGGGTACACAGTAGACAATCAATTTCCACAAGCCTTTCATGAGAAACCTAGGCTAGGCATCCAAGTTTAATAATGGGAGAAGTGCCAACTAAATATCAGACTGAAACTGACGGCCTATACAAACCAAATCTAGTGATTACATTCCTCCGACTTTTCGATACTCGATGAGAGGCGGTTCCATGTACTTCGGGGGATGTCCCAGTGCTTTGTCTGTCTTCTCCGAACAAAGAGGCCGTCAAACTCGTGTAAGTGAACTCTACACTGTGACTTGTGGGAACCAACAGCATGCTATGTTGCCGACGGTACAACATTGTTCGCGTAATGCGAAGCAGGAGAATTTGACCTGGCATTCTTTTTGGCTGAGTTTTGCTCAACTATGCTCGACCAAAACAAAAGAGGAACAAATGAGCAGCAAAAATGCAAAAGGAAATGGAGGCTGAGGGATTTGAACCCCCGGCCTTTCGCAAGCATTTGCGTTGATGCAAAGCGAACGTGATACCCCTACACCAAGCCCCCGTTTTCTTATCCTTCGAGACACGAAAGATAGAATATGATTCTCGCGTTGAGCTTACCGCAGCTACTTGACAGAGTATACCACCCTTCTCAATCGTCTATCAATGGAAGTACTCGGTTTGAAGCCTTTCTAGTATCGTGTTCTGATATCCCATGGCATATACCGATTATCACTTCCAAATGCCAAATGAATAGACTTCGATAGTATAACACCAAAAGCATATTTTGTTTATGGGACAACATGAAAGCGCAGTTGCTGCAGAGCAATCTTTGAAAGTTTATGTTACTAGGCCCTGATGCCGTTGAACAACTCAAAGTTGTATGTTGCTGTGTGCAACGAGAAAGTCACATTTATTGGCCGTGATTCACCATCATTGCGAGGTCCCTCAGTAAAGGCAGCACCTATTCCGTGCCTGTCTACCTACTCCTACTACTCATGCCCAGGCAAGAGGCACCTATGCGGAGAGGCATAAAGGGATGCGTTACCCAAGGGAAGGATGTACAGCCTCCTAAACGCTTTATACCTACCTAGGTACCTAGGGACTAAGTACATTTTGAAATCCTTTTAAATTTCCTCCATTTATAGTATTAGCCATCTACACCTTAATCTCTCAGTTACCCTGTGACTCAACGGCGAAGAGTCATCCTCGACCCTCATATAATTAATAACCTTTCTATAAATACAACATGTCGCGACATCCTTCGAGTATCGACATTTTTCATTCGCTGTTCCCCACTCCTCTGTTCCGAAGTCACTCTAATGCTGCAGTAACTCGACCACGATACGATTCCAGGGCAAGACATCATACAAGGACACGACGCAATAGAAGTTCAAGACGCCACAGAAGGCCAGGATACCATTGTACAAGTTCACAGAGGATGGCATCCTCTTCTGATTCCGGCCCAGTCTACTTCTGGAGAGAGTCTGATCCAGAGACTGGATACCTTTCGCAATGGTATTACTGTCCTTTTCGCGATGACAAAGATGAAAGGATAATGTACAAGACCGCCGAACAGTAAGATTCCGTGTGCGAACTTAGACGGAAACTGACCGTACCAAGCTATATGATGTTTCAAAAAGCCATGCTTTTCAAAGACGAAGACACAGCCATCGAGGTGCTCAGAGCAACAACACCACGCAAAGTAAAGTCGCTTGGACGCAAGGTCAAAAATTTCGACGAAGCGACATGGCTCAGGCATCGCCTTGACATTGTACGACAGGGCAACATCCTCAAATTCACTCGTGCTATTACAGAAAAGGGGTACAAAAAGGGTTCACCCAGTGGCAACCCTCTCGAGGGATCGCTACTCGATACGTTGCTCCATACAGGCGACAGAGACCTTGTCGAGGCGAGTCCGTTTGATCCAGTTTGGGGTATTGGGTTTAAAGCCGCCGACGCAGAGGCTGCAAGGGGATTATGGGGCGAAAATCTGTTAGGGAAGCAGTTGATGGCGGCCAGAAGTATCCTGAGGAAAAGGAGAGATCAAGGACAGCTGTAGCTCGTTCTCTTTGTCAGGACTGTATAGGTTACTTTATTCGACGCAGATTCAAGAGTGCCTCGAGATGATGCGCCTATACACTTTAGTAGATCGGAATGGCCTCTGATTCAAAGGCAACTTTTGAGCCTGTCTATAGTCCATGCTCCTCCCGCCGCTGATGATGCCCGGTCCAATGCCCCTATCTCCCCAGTAGTCATACATACAAAAGCCTCCTTCAGAGGCAAGCAGAGCGGCGTGGTAGTCATTTTGTTTTTGCTGATGAGCAGCCCCAGATCCATTCTCCCAGAAATGCATGTTTTGTGTTGATGTGTTGTGTGGTATTGATATTGGTATTGGTGTTGGTGTTGGTTTCGTGTCGAGAGCCCGCCCTGGTATTTTCACATGATCGAACATATTGTACAGTTATTAAAACACATTAGGCGATGCTCCTTTGTTCGCCCTTCCTCTCATCTTGCAAGTATCCAACAAATGCAGATCCCAACCCCTGACGCCGCATTGAAATGATCGTGCTTTTTAGTACCAGTCTCGTCCACTCTTCTGCATCTCAATCAGACGCCAACCCCGCGTCTCAGGGTTGTTGACGTCTTCAGGTACTCGTGTGATACCGATTGCGTAGGTGACGAGCTGGACCTTGTCCTCCATACCAGCGGCAAGCTCGTTCGTCTTGGCGTTACGGTAGACGTGGACTTCTTGCGTACGGCAGGTGACGATAAAGACAGGAACCTCGCCGGGGTCGAGCATGCGCGCCCGTAGAATGTCGACGTTTCGAATATCCAGAATTTTTCCATCAGACTTCATACCAGCCTGGAGGTATTGCTTGGTTAAAGCTTCGTACACAGAGTACTGAGCTGCGGAAAGCCACAGCTTCAGTATCTCAGTCTCGCCCTTGACATAAGCATCAAGCACTTCGGGAAGGATATACTCGCGAAGTTCCTGAAGGAAAGGCTCCGTCTGGAAACTGGGGTCCATAGATCGGAACTTCTTGATGACCATAGCAGTCTCATTCTCAGCAAAGAAGCCTCCGATGCGGTCGGTGATACTTCGAGCGGTCGAGACCAGAGGGTTCTCAGACTCGTCATACTTACCCCTGAGGCTGAAAAGTCCCTGGACATACTTGTTCTGGTCGCGGAAATCTCTCCAAGCCTCCTTCCAAGCAGCATCTTTGTGGACGGTTACGCTAGTACCAGCGCTGCTTCTTGTTAGGACAATCATAACGATTGAGATAAAAGATACTCACTTGATGTCCTCTTCCATGGCTTCAGGAGCCTTGTAACCCCGCTGCTTGTCAAGTGCCTCTCGGCGTTTCCGTCGCTCCTCTTTCTCAACCCAACCACCATATCGGGAAGAGCTGCCATCGTCAATTACATCCTTGACGTTCTTGTAAGCCTCTGTGTTTCGGATAGGCTGAGTGGCCTTGTCCACAGCATCTCCGGTGACGTTGGCGGCCTTTCGAACACCCTTGACAACCGAAGTATCCCAAGTCCAAGAAGCACCCTTCCCAATAGCACCCGCAGTTGCCTTGGCGCCCTTACCGAGGGTCGAGGACACGGCACCTGTAGACTTCTCATAGGCTTCGCGAGCGCGTCGCACACCCTCGCTCTCGGCGAATTGGTTCGCCGAGGCGGCAATTTGTTTCGTTGACTCGTTCCACTCCTGTGACTTTTGGAATTCGGTGTTCATGGTCTCCATGAAGACCTGCCAAGGTGTCTTGTCGCCGTGGGGAGGTGGGGGAGGGGCATCTTCCTTCTTTTTGTCCTTGCCCTCACCCTCGCCCTCTCCGTCTTCCTTTTCCTTTCCTTCCTTTTCGCCATTCTCACCCTCATCGGTTTTCTTGGCCTGATCCTCCTTAGGTTCCTCAGACTTGGCCTTGGACTCGGGGTCTGTTGGCTTCTGTTCTTTTGCGTCGGTTGGGGGAGTAGGCGAAGCCTTTTGCTCAGATTGAGACTTCTCTTGGTGTAAACGGCTGGAGAAGTGGAAGAAGCGGGATTGCGCTGTATAAGTGGGGGTGCAGCGAAGCTCGGCGGGCACGAAGGAAGATCTCAAGGGAGATCGAATGGATCCGGAAAGTATTGAGCTCTGTGGCGTGTCACTGTTGCGTGAGGTATTCTGAGAGAGCTGGGATGCTAATCTGCGATGTGCGGGAGATCTACCAGCGGATGAGACATGAGCAGAAGTCCGCGATAGGGCTAGCTCCGAGGAGGCCGTCTTTCTTGCGAGGGAGTTCATCATTGCAACAACACAAGCAGACAAGAAACCCTCCAAAGAAGAACGGAGCGTGGATATTGAATATGGACGGTGGAAGGTGGTGGAATTCCCCGAGGAAATTTTGGTTTGCGATCTCGGTCCGGGGGCGGAAAGTCAAGGAAGAAGAGCACCGAGACGGCAAAGCCTCGGTAGAAATTTCAATCTGGTTCCGGTGCGTGGGGGAGCTACTGACCGCGAGTAAAAATTGGCCAGGCAGATTATTTGAGATCCAACCCAGTCCAATTGCAAGTCCACGACAGGCAATGCGCACAAGATGAGTCGCTCATTGTCGAGTCGCCTCGCGGCGAAGTCGCTCTTCCAGACTCCCCGAGTTACGGTCAAAGCCGTCCGATCTATCTCACAAACGACTCCCCTCCGCGATGATAAGCCTAAGAGCCGACCCAGTACAGCCTCGATCCTAGAGAGTATCTATGGCCCACAAGAGACGACCAAGGCCCAGTCTACTCCCAGCAACAGTGCCATGGCCAACCTCTCCCAGAGCCTTGTATTTAAGACTCTCGACAAGACCAATATCGATACGAGTGCCCTGGACAGAAGATCCCACCGCAAGGCGCAGGCAAAGGAGGACGATCTCGAACCCTACCACTTTCACATCTACTCTCACAAACACAACACCCACATCACCTGCACCAAGCCTAATCGTGACCCCATCATCTCCCTGTCGGCTGGCAATATTGGATTCCGCAAGTCTCGCCGCGGTACCTTCGATTCCGCCTACTCTCTTACCAAGTACGTTCTGGAGCGATTAATCCATACTGGATGGCCTGTCAAGATGAACCGATTGGAAGTTGTGCTGCGAGGCTTCGGTCAGGGACGAGAGGCTGCTCTCAAGGTCTTGATGAGCCCTGAGGGCAAGATCCTGCGAGACAAGATTGTGCGTGTGGCTGATTCGACGAGGATCAAGTTCGGTGGTACCAGGAGTGAGAAGCCCAGACGTCTGTGATCCAGATGGCCCGGGTTGTGCGTTGGAATTTGGACACTTTTTGGGAATACGTTCACGCCAGAATATCACTTCGCCGCAAAGGTTATAAAAGTGAATGTACTATACTCTGTACGACATGTACTATACAAATGAACAAAAAACAGCTTGCCTGAGTTTGCAAGTCCCAAAAGAACGATCTGCTCCCGAACTACCAAGCCACTGGTATCGTGCTAACCCTTAAACAAAGTGCCTTGAACCTCCAAACTCCACTTGAAACCCATGCAACCTGAATCACACTCGATTATCGCAGTGCATTCTCAGCTGGAGGTAGGCGGCGCCCGGCGGTATCACGAAGCGCTTGTTTGCCCTTACCACTACCTCCCCGTCTCCTCTCATCCTCGGAATTCCAATCATCATCCCCACTATCATCGTTGCTGTCCGTTAATAAATGGGGATTCGTTGATTTCAACATGCCCATGGTCTCGTTCGAATTGTCATAATCATCCAACAGTGCTCCTTCGCTTGTGTCATATTCTGGCGGCTCGATCCAATCTCGAGGAACGACACAAGGTAGTGCGACACCGATACTAGCAGCACGATTCAACCACCCTGGGCCGGATTGACCTGTAAGCCGCTTGCACAGATATGAGGTGAAATGGTTGCAGTTCTTTGTGAGAAGGTTGTATGAGGTGCCGAGAAACTCGTCCGAGGCAGTTCGAAGAGTCGCCTCAATCTCTTGCTCAGTTGCAAGAGTGAATCCGTGGAGGATCTCGCATCGAAATGTGCCTCCGGGCGGTTCAGTCTTCGGTTTTGTCCAGTACACACCAGTGAGGCCCCGTTTGTCATGTCCACCATATGCGTATTCCTTCCCGTTGATGACGACGCCTGAATGGAGAAGTGAAGCGCCTACTGTCCATAATACTGACGATAATCGGCCGGGCTGTCGATGCCACGCGTATCAGCATCTTGATCATGGGAGTTAACATGAGAAAGCCGGCCAGGTCTACTTACCGGCAATAAATCATAAACGTGAATGGTGATCTCGGTCTTGGACAAAGATAATGTCGAACGGTGAGATCTACTCACCGAAGAGCTCTTCTTGGGGCGAGGCATTCTGACTGTGACTATAATTATCGGGACGTCGAAAGTGGCTCGAAGCTTTGGGGTTCGCAGATGATGAGTTGAGCGGGGCTGAGGAAATGGTAGGCGAATGCCTATGCTTGATATAGGTAGGTAAGTCTATTTCAGGTATGTCTCAGATATTGTAGGCGAGCGTCTTATCACAGCAAGTGTTCTTGGTGAACAAAGAAGTGATGGTGTTATCTAGCTTGAAAGGTTGATGAGTAGAACAAAAGCTCGAGGAAACAAAACGCAATGACAAACAAGGAGGCGGAGAGTTCGGGCCGCATTGAGTCTGTTCCTGTGAGATCAGAAGCCGCCAAAAAATCCTCTGGGGTAAGATATTTCCAAAGACGGACGCCTAAAACGACAGCGCTCGTTCTGTGACATTCCGATACCTCCATACTACCTACCTAGGTACTACCTACTAGTTTACCTACCTAGGTAAACATGCTGTGCCTGTCCACTGGATCCAGGGTCTTGCTGCATGCGCACCTGCCTGCCAAGCTGTTTTCGTCAGCCAATGACGTTACCTACCTACCTACCTAGGTACCTAGATATCGTCGCACTCTGCTCGGACTAACACCTTTGCCGAAGAACCGGATTCTTGGCACGGCCCAACCTCTCTAAACCCAGCAAGGTGGGGTCAAGAACAAATTCTCATCACATTTTCCTGAGCTCCGTCGCAAAATAAAAAGTGAAATCTTTTCTTCCTTCCTCAAACTCTTTCTTCTTCCCTTTTTCTTCGTCGTCGCTCTCGCTTTCGAAGCCGTCCGAGGTTGGCTAGCTGCCAACCTAAATACTTCAACACGAAGTCCTTCACATCATCTCTCTTCTTCGCTTCTTCCTCTCCTCTTGCACCCCGCGCAGCCAGCTCTGCAGCTCTTGGACACGTTCCATCCACGCGTTCAGGCCTAGTGTTCTTTGTTCAACATCGTAACTACGCCAAGTCAAGGAAGATGCCTCCCAAGAAGCAAGTCGTCGAGGAGAAGATTCCCCTGGGCAGGCCTGGAAACAACTTGAAGAGTGGTATTGTGCGTCATTACCTCCCTGGCTACCTTTGGGTTATGCCATGACATGCAAGCCATGTACTAACCGAACCTCTAGGTCGGTCTAGCAAACGTCGGCAAATCTACCCTCTTCCAGGCCATTACCAAGTCAAACCTCGGTAACCCAGCTGTATGAAGCCCCCTCGCCATCCGCCGTCTTTAGTATCGGGGTGCTGACAGCATCAAGAACTTCCCCTATGCCACTATCGATCCTGAGGAAGCTCGTGTCATCGTTCCCGATGACCGGTTCGACTGGCTCGTCGAGAAGTACAAGCCCAAGTCGGTTGTCCCCGCCAATTTGACCGTCTATGATATTGCCGGTCTGACTCGCGGCTCATCCACCGGTGCCGGTCTTGGAAACTCTTTTCTGTCTCACATTCGTGCCGTCGATGCTATCTTCCAAGTTGTTCGTTGCTTCGATGACGCTGAGATCATCCACATTGAGGGTGACGTGAACCCCACCCGTGATCTTGACATCATCAGTGAGGAGCTCCGACTCAAGGATATCGAGTTCACCGAAAAGGCTCTCGAGAACCAGAAGAAGAAGACCCGTATGGGTGGTCAGAGTCTGGAGCAAAAGAAGGCCGTACAAGACCAAGCTACACTTGAGAAGGTTCTGGCCTGGCTCAACGATGGCAAGGATGTCCGCAAGGGTAACTGGGGCCCCAAGGAGGTAAGAAAAAAATTGCTCTATTTTTACAACACCCTGCTCTCCTGATGACAAAAGGCCATAAGGCCTGATCTAATCCCAGCTCGTCGAATGCCTCACCTAATTAACGCTTAGAGGCATTGTGAGATAAACTCTACTCTGATTGCAATCCCTACATACACTTTTGTTTGAGACGTTTTGGTTGAGTATTTGCTGACTTGCTCATTTAGATTGAGGTCATCAACCCTCTTTTCCTCCTGACTGCCAAGCCCGTTGTCTACCTCGTCAACTTGTCTGAAAAGGACTTTATCCGAAAGAAGAACAAGCATCTTCCCAAGATTGTCGAGTGGATCAACGAGAATGCCAAGGGCGACCCTCTCATTCCTATCTCCGTATCTTACGAGTCTCGTCTTACTCTGTGCGAGACCGAGGCTGAGGCTAAGGAGGAGCAGAAGAATGCCGGGGCCGACTCTGTTCTGCCCAAGGTCATTCTTCAGATGCGAAAGACCCTGCAGCTTGGCAGCTTCTTCACTGTCGGACCTGATGAGGTCCGACAGTGGACTATCCGCAATGGCACCAAGGCTCCTCAGGCCGCCGGTGTCATTCACAATGATTTCGAGAAGACCTTCATCCAGGCTCTCGTATTCAACTACAACGTCCTTAAGGAACTTGGTGATGAAGCCGAGGTCAAGGCCAAGGGCAAGATCATGACCAAGGGTAAGGAGTACGTCATGGAGGACGGCGACATTGTCCACTTCAAGGCTGGTGCTGCCAAGGGCTAAGCCCAGAATTTCACCTGCGGTATTTAATTCTATAGAAAAAAAGTTCAATGCAATGATGTGATGAAGGTTCTTCAATTTCCCGCGCGCTCTTGTGAAATTACTGGTGTTATACACAACACACTTACTTTGCCCTGTTTCGTAGTGCTTTCCCCCTGTTAGAACGAGACTGTCTTACGCTGAAGCCATCCTCTTGCTCGAAAACTACAATATATTTTCCACCATTGCGTTTCTATGAATCCTTACTCACGTCCATCGAAAAAAAATTTGCTCTTTGTGGTACTAAACCTTGTATTCTATGAAAAATCTAGTAGACTAAGGCTAGGAAAGTAAAGTAAAGTCATGAATCTACCCTATAACTACACAGGCTGAAACTGGTACGTGAATGGTGCCAGATCAAGTCGAGCGATGTTTTTTGTATTGTAAATGGTGAACGATGCTTGTATGTCTCCATAGTACCCCCTCCGTCATCGCACCGTGACCATTTCTTACCCTCCCTCACGCAACAAAAAACAGCAGTACATGTACATAACAAGATATTTCAACTTCAATTGACCCCTCACATGATCCTCACTTCTCACCTGTAGTGTGGGGGTTGGAGAGGCATCTAAACCCTGCACAAAGAAACCAAAAAAACCAAAAAATATCAAAAGAGACATTTATTCAATGATTGTTTTGCCGTCAGCAAGACTCGAACTTGCGTTTTCAGTGCTTCGAAGAGCCACAAACTGATGTACTGACCCCTATACGATGACGGCTTCTGAAGTTGTTGAGAATTTCTTTGATAGGTTAGTATATATCCATGAGCAGGCTACTATTGGAAAAGCTCAACGCCTGCTTTATGGCAAAACATGGCTGAGAGATGGTCTATGTGGCTTGGATGCGACTTTGGACTCTCCTTCTATGCATCCAGGGAAACCAATACTACTTGTTCTCTTCCTGCTGTTTGTATAAGCGTTACGAGTTAAAATTCTCATGAAGTTGTACATGATACCCCATTGCGCAATGCTTCAATTCCAATCACGGTGATTGAATGTGTACCGTAATTCAATTATTCCAAAGTGTTTTTGTTCATTAAATTCTAAACTGATTAAAAATCCAAAAAGGCTATTCTCTCATCGTGTCTTTTCTTTCCAATCATCCACTCATCTCGCGTGATCATATTCATTATCATGCTGCTAAGAGGCACCAGGCCCCTAAACACCACCATAACGGACTCCTCTCTTTCCAAGCTCCTTACGACCAATGGCATCCTCGGGCCACACCCATCCACGACTTCGCTTGGCCTCGCGCTTCTCAGCCAGCTGGGGTTGAGGCATCCACGAGTCTCGGGGCTGGGCTTTGCGGCGGGTTCCTTCGGCCGGTGCGCCGATTTCAGCTCGCCAGTGGGCGTGTCCTGCAGGTGCATCATCGGAAGCCAGTTGGCACAGACCCCAGAGAGCGAGGCATGCCGTGAGAGGAGTTTCCTGGGGTAGAGTTGAGGCGTCACCTTCGGGGGCAGAAGCGGCAAGTTGAACAGAGGTAACCTCAAGATCTCCGAAGAAAGGAGTGTTGGCAGTGCCGTTTCGAACAAGGACGAGCTCAATCTCCGTGAGAATGAATCCGTAGCGGCACCCGTGCTCGCGCATAGCATGATGAATGGCTGAAAGGCCACGGAGGTACTCGACACGCTTGATGTTACCCTCAACACGCATGCCAGTATTGAAACGATCAAAGCTGCGAACCAGACCGACAACACGGGCAGTGGGCTTGCCACCAAACATAGCAGCCGCAGTGGCGGACTCCCCAGCGGCGTTGGCAACAAAGACAAGATCGTTCATGCCATTAGTCTTGGGAGGCACTGAAAGGTGTAGGGGACGGGTAGAAGACATGGCCAAGGCTGAGTTCAGCTTGGGTAAGTAGTATGAAGCATAGATAGAGTGAAGTTGAGCCTCAGTTTCAGGGTGTCGAGAAGTAAATGTAGGCTGAGGAAGTAGAGGCGCCGGAACAGGGTTGGTAAGAAGGGCTGAGGCACCAGGAAAAGAGAGAATGGCAGAAGCGTTGAAGGATGACCAAGAGCGAATGTTGCGCACATCCCACCAGAAGTGCTTGGTGGCGGCATCTCGCACAGGGAACGAGATGTGACGGACAAGCGAAGCAGCGGGGTTAGTTGAGGTGAGGAAGCTCAAAATGTTGGTGTTGGGAGTAGGATCCGGAGTAGCAGTGATGCTCAAAGGGGACTGGGCCCTAGGGCTGTAGTTGTAGGAAGTAAATCCATAGTCGGATTGCTGCTGAAGGGCCATTGAGGCGAACGAGGGCATCTGGCGGTAGGTTGGGTAACCATAGCGGTCAATTGCGGTGGCATCAAGGCTCGAAGCACGACGTGAGTGGGAGGAGCCAGAAGAGATATGGGTGGCAAAGTTGGCAGGAGATGCAAGCAGTGACGCTGACAGAGAATCGTCAGGCTGACTGGAGAAAGATGTGTTGGCAGAGGCGATAGAGCCAGGACTGTCAAAGTTGATACTAAGAGACTCTGGGTTTGTGTAGCTACGTGAGTGACGAGAAGGGTTGGGTGCAGGGGGTGTCACCATGCGGTAGTGACCACAAGGGGTGGGGGTAGGAGTGACATCGATATCCTGGTCCTGAGGGCGGATCTTGGGGAGGAGAAGAGGACCATGCTGACGAACAGAAGGGGAGGCTCGAGGAGGCGTTGTTAGACGAGAGCAGAGAGAGTCATGGTCTGAGTCGATAGAGACATTAGAGTAGACTGAAGCCTTTGATGAAGAGCGTGAGTGACTAGAGACATGTCCGGCAGCAGAGGCAGAGGCTGAAGCATATGCCATGTCGAGGAAAGCTTGGTCAAATGGCAGTGATGACACGGCAGGAGGGGGGCTCGGGCGCTCAATGGAGGCCGAGGGGAACGTAAAGTCGAAAGGCATGTCGACTGACAGACTTTAAATGATGTTAGAGACATTGTATAGTACGATAGTCTTGGTATGTGATGAACTTACGAAGACATGATGTTAGTTGTATTAGTTTTGTATGTCTGTTGATATATCGACAGGGATCAGGGAGACCAGCTCCGTGGATTTGGATGAAACAGAGAGTATGGGTTTCGTTAGAGCAAGGTCTCAAACCAGTGAGACTTTGGCTTTGAGAATGTCGCCGTGAAGCTTTTTTGTTCTGATAATTATGGGTTTGATGGGAGTGAGTGATGCCAGATCACAAAGAACAATAACAAATACAAATAGAGAGGCGACAGGGATGGTTGGTAAAAGACAGGCTGATGATGATAATGATGAAGGAAGGACAGAAAAGAGACCCAGGGAGAGGCCGTCTTCTTATGCTGTCAATGAACCAAAGCATGCAATGGTTGGCGATGGGCGGCTGAGTTGGAGCTCGAGCTGCAGCCGGAGCATGGTTACTTGGGCTCCCCGGCATAGGACCCATCCGATCCCACGATTGCCACGTACGAAACAAGAAACATTTTCATTGGGAACACGCAAGAGAAGGTTGTGAAACACGTAAAGAGAGAAGGTAAAGAAGAGGGCCTAAGAATGAATTATCGCGGACGCGCTTGAACTTGCGAGGTGTAAGTTGTATAGGTCGTGATTGGCCAGGTCGTATTGACACTGTAAGCGCTCTATTGCTTGACAGCACATGTATAAGTGCGAGAAGGACTCTAAACTGTGCAGCACAGCACTACCCTAGCTGCCTAGTCCCTTGACTGCATAGTAGATATGATCCACGCCAAGGGTAGTGCTTCTCGGCTTGATGCCGTCGCTGCACAAGCCCGGCCGCTGAATGGCCCAGCGCTTGTGACTCATTTTTAGATCCTGGACTCGGCATATTTTAGCATGGAAGCACCAGAACGCGAAAGACTTCAACTCTTGAAAAAAGGACGCGGTTCTTTATAGAAAGACCGTGTCGCACAATGACTTTTATTTACTATCGCGTTCTATACCAGCTTATCATCTCCAGGGACAACCTTTTCTCTCTCTTCTTTCCTTACCTAGAGTCGAGTCTTGTGTCTTTACAGGGTCAAGGCCAGCCCCCTCCATCTCTCTCTCTCTCATATCTCAAACATTCCCACACAGCACGGGCATGATGAGATGAGATGAGATGATATGAGCCTTATTCAGTCTCAGAATAGAAGCGGATTTCTCTTACCGGGTTTCAGTGGCCTCGGCCATGCGAGAACTGTAATTGAGCTGTTAACCGCCCGGCGTCTAACATTAAAACATTCTTATAACAGCGGGCGCTTAGAGACAAGATACCACAATAAATAACATTGGTATTAAAAAGCCCACCGTCGCACCATGACTCCGCGGCTACGGGAATTCGTTCTCGATCCACCATTTTCAAATTCTCTGCTCTTTGTCTGCTCATTGCTGCAACTCAACTCAATTTGACTTACACAGCCTCAACTCCAAATAGTCTCAACCCCAGATATTCGCGCGACCCCAGCATTCTCTTCTCATTCGCTGCCAGACACGCGCCAGGAATCCACGCGCCTTGAACCAATTGGCATAGGGCCCAGGAAGAATCGCGAAAATCTGACGGCTTGGACAGAATGAGTGGCTCTGGAATATGGAGAAAGAATATGCATGCATGCATATTGCATGATAGGTATGTACTTGTACGATGTAGGCTAGGTAGTATGTCAACGTGGATATGGAGTCTTTGTGCATCTTTTCTGTCTCTTCCCGCTTCGTGTTTCATGTTTCATTTTACAAGTCTCCATCTCCAATCCTTGTCTTCTCCGTTCTGGGCTTGACTCTCCCTAGCCTCGCTCAACGCGTGCACCCATGTCACACTCTCGCCTTCACCCTCATTCATCTTGGAGCCTCTGACTCGTTCCACACGTTTCGCTGGAGTTAAGTGTGACATTGCGTCTTGTGTCTCTCCGTAGTGTACTTCCTTTCTAGAGGTGGGTCATTTATCCTCAAGTACCTTCTGCCTCAGAACCGCTTCGTGGGCTCATGTCAACCTCGACTCCCTTTCGTCTTGCAATTATCTGGTGCTACTCCATCGCTGTCGTTTAAACAAACCATGTCATTGATCTCATTGTGATAAATCTTGATCTCTATAGTCATAAACTAGACCTCTGATCAATCTCCAGAGTTCGCCTTGCTTGTATAGCATGAAAATAATCAGTAGGTGTGATGATATGGGAGCTGTTTTTGCAATTGTTGTCGCCAACTGGGTATTAATCCATCCATCCTGCCCAAAGAGTTAACTATGCTCTAATAAAGCAAATGCTTTTGGAGGCAGATATTTTCGCCTCCCGTGCCTTGTACAAGACACCCATGCACATCAGCTTTGGCTTAGCGCACACCAACCAGTCTGTGCCCCGCCAATGCTCGACGCGTCTCTTCTAACTAGGTACCTATATGAATATCACGCGTCTCTATGGTGTTTTATGCTTGGTTCTTATCCCACGAACTCTGTATCCACAATTGATGCTACTCGTCGTTATGAAGCATCACCACAACCTTCAGTCTCATCCATCATAACAGCCTCAGGCTCCACCACCTGTCGAGGAACTGATGACCTTGTCCCGTTACTTATTCTTGCCAACTCTGGGCCCTGACCATCGGATCTCACCTTCCGGAGCGCCCTCAACATGCCATCCAACTTCATTCTCTCTTGTACTACCATCCCACGGACAAACTCCCGGATAGCCTGGCGACCCATCTTTTCATGTAGGTCCTGCCACCCTGCCAGTTCTCCAGCCACCGTCTGTTGTGTGTACCGAAGTTCCCTCGCAAGATTTGCAGCTTCTTCCCTTGACTTTCGCGCCCGCTCTTCCTTCTCATCATAAAGTCGTTGTCTAGTGTCATCCAAAAGGCCAAGCGGCCACCTGGACTTGTTAAGAGAGTTAAAGTTTCTGTCTGCCTCGCGCTTGGCCGCCCTCATCTCGGAAATGATGGATGGTGGTCGAGACAAGGACGCTAATAGTGCCTGAACGGTGGATTGTAAAGCCAGAAATGATGAGTGAAGATTCACCTGCGGGTTTGACTGGGTAGGGACAATAGCTCGTACGTATGCCTCGAACGCCTCAATGTGTCTGGAAGGGAGGAACTGAAGAGTCGAGACAGCTCGATGAAGCAGCACTGACGAATCATACATGTCTGAAAGCTGGTCAGTTCACAAAACTTCATTGGATCCCATCGTTCATCCAGTATACGTACCTGCTGCAACGAGTCCGAGATTATTGGCGCGTCTCGTTGCACTCTTAGTCGAGTAGTTCACGCTTCTAATCATCTCCCGCGCATGATTAACGAACTGTTCCACTTCTCTCACGTCCTCCACAGGCTCGTACTCGTCTCGTACTTTCTCTGCTCGTGTCTCTGTTTTAAGAAGCGTCCGTTGCTCCATCATATCCAGTTGTAGTTCTGGCACCAAGAAAAATTCCCACAACATTTCATGAGTGGCAAATGTTGAATGCATCAGCATTATCTTTAAAAACCAGTCTGCTCGAGCCTGCATGTCTCGAAGGATGGCCCGGGATGGCTTTGACGGTATTTGAAACGGAGATCGCACATCGGTAAGAGATGGTATCCACGAGGCTGGATTTTCGAGTGCGAGAAGATTTGGCAGGTGTTCGAAATCCGAGAGCGAACGACGGCTTGTCGTTACCGTATAACTGTCATGATCTGTTGGTGCGGCGGATTTCAATACCAATCGCACAGTCGCGTCTTCCACAAAAAATGCTCGGACTACACCAGTGATGCGTGCATCTGGACCGGGTGGCATGCTGAACAGGGCAAGATCATCAATTTTGTTTCGTACATCATCATCCTTGGCCAGTTCGACCGCAGTGAGGCCTCTGATCTCCTTGGCTCCCACATCTACTCTTGGATCGGCAAACAGAGAGCGGACCATATCGTATCTGCCATACTTGCTGGCCACCATCAACGCTGTGAACCTCTTATCATTCGTTGCATTGACATCAACATCACAGTACTGGAGTATCCTCATGGCGAGACTCGCGTTGCTGACGATGTGCAACAACGTGTTCCCTTTATTGTCGACATGTTCGTCAACGTGTAAAGGCAGACTGTCATGCTGAGCCAATGCCGCTGCATTGAGCCCTGCTTCAACCATGTCCAGATAGTTTTTGTGATCATAAGAGCGACAAAGAGCAAACAGTGGTGTTTGTCCATTCTTATCTCGCTGTCGCCAAGATACCAAGTGTCCGATGCGACTGATTAGTGCAGGAGCGTTGAAGAGATAGTGAGCGCAGCTTCGTCCCCAGATATCTTGCTGCGCGAGATATAAGATCAATTGCTCGGGAGTTGTCGAGGCTATGACAAAGTCGAGGGTCAGGTCGATGATTTGCGCGTTTCCTATTTGAATAGCGGCACTCAACAGGGTCGTGTCTTCATTGTTCATATCATCGAGAACAAAGGCCGGCGAAAAGTAGTCTGTCAGAGAGAGTAGGTACTTTAACGTTTCTCCTCGTTCAGCTTGGATGGCCATCATTAGAACCGATTCCCCGAACGAGTTGTTCGTTTGTGACAACCGAGCCACTGATATGTCCCCTTCCAACGCACTACCAATGGTCCCAACACTCCCGGTACGAGAGTGGAATGAGATTTCGGAATCGCCCGATATACTTCGAGTGTCCATTGCCACCTTCTTCACCCTACGAACGGGTATCGTGAAGTCGTGCGAATGTGTTTCGTGCTCATCTTCCGCCTGGAAAGGGAACACGTGACCCAGGCCTGAGCCATGAGAATAATGTTCGTATGGAGATTGATCCTGAAACGAAAGGCGTAAAGAGGATCTTCTGGATCTTGGAGGACCTGCCGATCTAGATCTAGTGTCGTTTTGAAGACTCAATGCCATCGATGGACGGCGACTTGATGAAGGAGATTCTGACGACTCGTCATCATCAGCGGCGCCTGAACCAGGCTCCATAATCTTTTTGAGGTCATCCAAAGTGCCAGTCTTTGCTGCATCCCAAAGAGCCTTGTTTCTCCTGCTGGCCCGTCGCAAACCGGCCGAGTCTAGGACAAGATACGCAAGCACTGCTTCGAATGTACTCAAAGCATAGCCTAACTCACCACTGTCTACGTCATCGATAAAGATGAAGTTCCTGACATAGATCAGTCGAGCCTGCAGCTGCTTGGCTTGTGATCGGATGACGACATAAAGCAAGAATGAAACCAAGGTGTCCGCGTTGACTGTCATGATGGGCTTTTCTGACGGTGCATCAGAAGTGGTTGCTTGGGCTTTTGAGGAGTCGGTTAGCTGCGACACAATCTTCATCGTTGACAGTAAGAGGTCGAGCATGACTTGTGGGCAACTAGCAACGGAGATCTTCTTAAACTCCTCGACAGCTGGCCCCAGTTGAATAATAAGGTCGTGTTTCGCTTTCGAGCCGCCATCGATGGCAATACCCAGCTGAGAAATATCGATGAACTGCATCTTTCTGATCTTTGCCTCTAGCTCCAAATCATAAGGCCTCTTGAGAGCATTGAGTCTTGGCCACAGCTGATTATGAACATTTTCCGTAACATAGCGCTCAATCAACTTCTCCACAAGAGGTCCTGTCAGATCAGTAGTGGCGCCTAGAAGAGACAGCTGCTGCTTGTCTACTCCCTGGAAGAGATCAATGGCAGCTGTAACAGCGGTTTCGAGAGACGCCCTCATTATATCTTCATCGTCCTCTGCGTAAAAGTTTTCGGTCACTGGCAACCTACTTTCGTCACGCATATTAGCTGACGCACTATTTGACCGAGCTCGTCTTGCAGCATTGGCGATGGGCCCATTCGGCGGGGGGTCTGGAATGTGCTCGGCTGAGGGAGGAGGAGGTAGCGGGCTTCGGAAGACATTATTAAACTCGGTGAAGAGTTTCTCGAGACCAGGCTGCATTTGGCGCGCGATCATGGGGAAATTATTCAAGAGGTCGTGAAAGCTCCTAATATCCTTCTTCCGAGGCGCAGCAGTTTCGGTCGACTCGGCGTTCAGTGTCTGTTTCTGATCGGGAATCCTGCGCTTCCGTACGCCTGGAACGAGGACCGCAGGGACGATCTTGATTTCTTCCCAGATTCCGACGAGAGGTCTCGAAATGTAGTAGAGGAGCCATTGTCGTGGCTCAAAGACGTCTGGATAGAAGACAATGTCGTTAAGGAGTTGTGCTTGCGCGAGCGTTTTGAAACCTATGATTGTAAGTACTATTATCGTTGAAAGGCATTTCAGTTGGGTACCTTTATTGCTGTATATAAAAGCATCCTTGATGACTACGCTCTTGCCGTTCAGAGTCGTAAACTGCTTCGCCTTGCCCCTCACCTCTCGCAGGTTCTGGCTCCCATCCTTACTTCCCGCAACACCATTGGGCGCTGGCACGCGGAGGACATGGCTGGCGAGGAAGTCCTCCGAGGCGATGACCTCAGCAGGAGCAGTCCCGCTCTCGGTCTCGCGGAAAGTGAGGAGAACATCCGTCGACGGAACCAGTAGGATGTGGTGATGAACCGGCGTGCACTGGCTGGGGAGGGAGCTCTTGAAGAAGGCGGCCAGGAAGGGGTTTAGAGGTTGCATTCATTCGACTTGCGACCGGCCGTGTCGGAGCTCACTCGACCTCCCGAGGTCGCAACGTAAGGGACGATGTGTGAGTTGAATTGGGCTTCGGGGTCGAGGATGTCGTGATCGGACCGAACGGATCGCTGACGCATGCGAGATAAATGTTGCAGGTACTGATCGGGATAAATAAAGGATGTATATGCTTAAGGCGCAGTAGTCGGACCAATTTTCATGGTACAGGTTGAGGCATTCGACAGCGGTAGCGACACAGTCAACCGATTTACGTAGAGGAGCTTCCTATGGGGAGAGTGTATACGTATGACGTGTGTGAGGTTGGAGAGGAAGAATGTGCGATGGATGGGTTATCCTGGACGGTCGCGTCGGTAATCATTCACTGGGATGTTGTAGCGAGGGGCTTGGCTAATAAGTCAGTTGTCGATCGTGATGGTAATTGTTGAGAAGCAGCTTCAAGAAGTCTAGACTACGACCTAACCTTGACCACTTCGATAAGATCGTCGAGAGGCCTCAAAGTACTGGTACTTGAAGTGAGACAGCCTACAGCGCTGTCATTATGCATAAACCTCAAGCAGTTTGTACAGGAACTGTAACTACCTACAGGTATGTCTTACTTACCTGGTCACCAGCCTGCTCCCGATAGCTCCCCGCACGGACCCCTGCAATGCCCCTGAAAGCCGGGGAATCAATAAGTCCGGCTCATGAGTAGGGTATTATCACATGCTACTGCGAATAGCTTCATTGTTTTGATGGAATTAACAAACACATGTGGAAGTCAATGGTGAGTGATCGTGCGCTGTTTCGAATCATGGTCAAAAGGTGTGCAATGCCAATACAGCGGGATTACCAATGTTTCAAACCAAACCTAGGTAGTAGGTACTTATATCAACTGTCAATTATTCATCAAAAGACCCAGTAGACTTGAAGAAGCAAAGCAATCAACTGTATCAGGTATGGTTTTCTCTGTTTATATTCCCTAGGTGCTCTACATTGATACAGTAGATTACATAATAATGTGTATGAAGCAGTAGTACTACATATATATATATATACCTACTCTACGTATAGTATTTACCTGGCTCTAAGTTACAGCCTCTTCACAGGACCATCTTGCTTTGACGATGAAAGTTAACATATACAGTTCTGTTCCCATGCATGCAAGTCAAATGCTAAAAGCATAGTTAAAAAATATTGAATAATCTCAAACCCTACTCCTGAGTGACTATAAAACCCAACAAGATTGTCCGATCATTTGGTTTCAGATCAAATCCTGTCTTGAACATTTCTCACAGACACTTAATAACCACATCTCCGAATTCCAAATCCCGAAATGCCAGGCTCATCAGTTTGCAGAAAGATTCGCTCCATTCTCGGACGCAAGCTCCTGCCTTTAGGCCCTGCTCACCCAGACTCATACCCACTCTACATCACCCGCGATCTTGTCAGTGCTGCGGTGAATGCCATTATCGACAAATGTACGGTATGGCCTAGAGACCCGCAGTATCGCATTGAGGTGGTAATGGTCAACATACCCTTCCAGCACTGCCCATCACACATCGCCGACGCTATGCCGCCGGAATGCGGAGGCAGGCACCCATATGCTGTTGCAATCGCAAAGGCGAGATTCCAAAGAACGCCCGCAAATCCCGGCGGTGAACTTGTCGAGATTGCGATGGTAGAGTGGAACGAGATGGCTGTAACATTCAGTCTCGCACCGAGAGAGTTCGTCACTGTCGTTCCTCTAAATAATGTTGTACATAAAAACCAGGGAACCAAGTGAATAAGAAACCAAATAGGCTGGACCCAAAAATGACATGGAACAGACATATTGCGTGAAGACAAGTCGTGTACAAGTCATACGTAATACAGTACCGGCGTCAGAAGTATAATACAACATGAAGCATAGGATCAAAACCAAGCCCATACTTTCCTCCACCAGGGCATCTGACCTGCTAGGTCTCCTGACGTAGAACCGTTCTTATGGTCCAAATCCGTCCTTCTTCCACTATCAAGATCGATGCTCCAGCTTCGCTTTAGTGGATCGCTTCCACGCCACAAGATCTTGCAGAACACATAAATGATACCGAACAAGGGCACCAGGATATAAGCATCCACAAAGTTACCAGGATTGAATGGCGACAGTGTAGTCCAGCCCTGAACTAATGCCAGGAAGATGCAAGCCGCCAGTCCAAACCAAGCAAGATAAGGAAATCCTAGTGCCTTGTACGGAAGCTCATCGAGGCTTCGGCCTTGAGCAACCCAGGCCCGACGGAAGCGAATATGGATGAAGCAGATGCTACCCCAAACAAGGAAGGCACTGACACCAGATAAATTGACGATATAGCTGTACGCCTTGGATGCGCCGGTTGAGACATTCATCATTGAGATGGCGCCAACAGAATTGGTAATGAGGATAGCCCACACAGGAACACCTCGTTTGTTAGTCCAGGCAAATACCTTGGGAGCTTTGCCTGATTGAGCCATGTAGAAAACAGTGCGAGAGCCGAAGTAGATGGATGAATTGATGGCGGATAAACAAGTGAGAAGAATGAAGGCATTTATAAGGTGGACACCTGCAGTGCGTTAACATCAGTGGACATGAGAAAAAAGAAGGCTACAGTGTACTGACCTCCTTCCCAGCCAGCATTCTCAATCGCAATAGTCATAGGACTCTGCAGAGCTTTGGAACCTCCATTGACAAGTCCACTTGCGTTAGCAGGACAAGTGATACCAAAGAAGAGAGCCGATCCCATGTAGACGAAGATGATGCGCCAAAAAACCTGGCGGATAGCTTGAGGAACAGCTACACCGGGGTTTCTGGTCTCAGTTGCAGCTACAGCAATAGATTCGACACCGGAGTAGAACGTGGCGCAAAACACGAAGACTGCAGCAACGCCGCGGAAGCCATTTCCGTTGAAAGCTCCTGGGTCACTCCAGTATCTGAAACCCAAAGGTTCGTCTTGACCGACCAGGCCACCAGCTGCATAGATAATAGCGAAGATGAAGTATGCCGTCAAACCCAGTAGTTTCATGAGTGCAAGCCAGAATTCTGCCTCGCCAAAGGCTTCGACACCAAGCAACTGGAATGCCATGAAAACAGTCCAGAAGATGAGGAAGTACCCCCAGAGGGGTACAACAGGTCCCCAGTAGGTGAGAATACTGCAGATAACATTGTACTCGTTGGCGAGAACGGCGGCCCAGATGACGAAATAATTCCAGCCGACAGCGACGGAGAAGGACTTGTCTACCATGCGCTCGGCGAGAGAAATGAAAGAGCCTCCACCAGGATACAACGTTGTCACTTCTCCAAGAGATTGCATAATACAAAAGGCGATGATACCTGTGAAAGTCAGCGAGAGTTCACGGAAGTAGGTATAGAGATCCCAAGAGGTTCGCTTTGAAACAATATCATGTCGCGATCACGATATGGCAAGATAGACAACTTACCAACAACACCGAAGCCGATCAACAGAGCAGCTGGTCCTCCAACGTTCAAAGCACCACCTGCACCAACAAGCAATCCAGGCCCAATGATACCAGCCAAAGCCATCATCGACAAATGTCGATTCTTTAGACCACGCTTAACACCCGAATCCGGGTCGATCGAGTCAGACTCAGACGTATCGTTGAGGCGCGTAGAGTCATAGTTGTTATACGCAGAAGGGCCATCGCCAGCGACCACATCTCCGTCCTTGTTGTTATGGAAGACCATGTCGTTATAACAGGCTATCTCAGCCTCTTTGAAGAGGGCGAATTAGAAACAGGACTGATCGCCTAACTAGACCAGTGGCAGTACCAAAAGATAACCCTTTAAAATGCAGAGGTTAAAAGTGTGTTGGACCGGCGTCCGAAATATAGATAACTACTAGGTAGGTAATGAAACTTCTGCAACCACGTGCAAGGAAGTGCAAAGAAAAGTCGATATAAAGTAGCGAGGCGACTGCAGTAGTACTGATTTGCTTAACATTTTTACCATCATTAAAGGCCCGCTGGGCTAATGCAGGCGAGGATAAGGCTCTGCATTCAGAGTAGTGATCGACCCGCTTGTTGATGGGTTCTCGAGAAGCTATCCTCATTAGGTTCTCGGGTCCTGTCTGATGGCAGCAAGTTAATAAGCAACTGCAGCTGGGTATCGGATATAACGCTCGAGGTATTATAGTAACTTGATTCACCTGCTGCTACTATGTATAGTCCAGTCCCGACTGTGCATAGCAGTTTTTCCCTAGCGCATTCTCTACTAAATTTTTCATGGTATGCTACCATCTGTTTAGGTATCTAATATTTGGTAAGCCGAACCCCCACGCAAACGACCAAGGTAAGATAGTGGTGTTGTAATAATGGATGCAGCTTGTCCTGCATCGTAAGCGTGCAAGGGTGGTATTTGTGGCGTCGAAATCCCGGGGCTGTCCCAGAACGCCATATATATCGCCGATCACGACATGAAAGATACCATGAAGAGTTTGCAAACCACAGAAAAGGCCATAAAAGTGGTGCAGCAGTGGAGTTTGCTAGCGTCTTACTCTTTAAGATGTCCACGACCAGGGAGATGAGAGGTTCACTGTGCTATATATACCTCTTCAGCTTTACCTAACTTACATGGCCTGTAATTTTCTAGTGAATTTATTTGAACTGCTAACCAAATCAACATCGATTATACCACATTGGCGCAATATGACGAAACCTGATTAAGGACAACACCAGCCTATAAATGACCAACGTTCAATCATGCATCATATCCTTTCTGTATCTTATACACAACCATCGTTGAGATAGCACACTTTTCCAAAACACAATGGCCCGACTGCCCAGCTGGCCATGCAGCTGAAGTCGTCTATCGACTACAACTAAAATACCTAGTTTACCTTTCATGCAGGACCAAGTCTGGCCCAGATCATCGGTACTGGATCTGCTCCACATCATTGTACATAGATGCATTGGTGGGGCCATCGAGTAGATAAATAGGTAGCATCCGTAGGTAGGTAGGTATCATTTCTTTCATTCAGAAAGACGCGCAACAAATCAAAGAAAGCTAGATATCAGTGAATGAAATAAAGTTGGCATTCATCTAAGTAGAACCGTTGATCAACCTTTAGGCGATAATAAGTACGACGATTATTGGTGTCTATTCGTTCGGACGATACTAGGCAATAACATTGAAGTACGGCCCTCCGTAACCTCCCAGGTACCAGTCTAGACAGAGACGTTATGGAGCACCTCCTCAAATATCTCCAGGTTGCCCTCGCCTTTTTTGTCGAACACGGCGAACCATACTTCCTCCCACCAACCACCTTGAAACTCGGCCTCCTTCAATACCTCCAGCCAGCAGTGAGCGACCTCCTTAGGTGGGTTATGAAACGCACCACATCCCAAAGCACCGAGCACAAGTAATCCATGATTTCTATGTGCCGCAATTCTGAGGCAGAGCCTCATTTTGAGCTTGGTGAGCTCCCGATCGGATTGCTTTGCAAAAACAGTCTCGGTAATAGAACCTCCCTGTACATGCTTAACAACTTCAGCGGTAGGAGGTGTGCGCAGTGCGGCGATGCTGAGAACACTGACAACGGGAAGTTTTACAGCTGGTACGCCGGGCATCAGAAGATTGTTTCCGGAATCTTGATCGGAACGAATGATGACAACGTCGGGGGTGTAAATACCCATGCGCTGTTTCCAAGGATAGTACCGTCGGTGAAGTGAAAGATACAGCGAACTTCGGTAGCACAAGGCCTCCTCTTGAGCCCGCGCTCCCTTCAGCCATCCTCCGCCAGGACTGACATGGCTAGCCATATTCAGCACGGCAACACGGCCTGAGGCAGGTCCTTTGGCAGTGTCCAGAGCAATAGCAGCATTGAAACTGTCATCGTTCATAACTCTGATCGTTGTCTGCCCCGAGGGTGTTCTCCGTGGACAATCGGCTGCATTTAGAGGAGGAAGGGTAGTGTAAAAGTGGCGCTCGGCCTTTCTGGCATCGATATGCGGCAACTGGTCTAAGATGCTGGGAAGCACTGTCCGCGTCTCTTGAGCCACAGCTGCCAGCGCCGCACCTTGTCTGAACGGATCTTTTTGTCTGCCGTAATAGCTGGGCCTTGAGGAACCACGTCTTGCCGAAGATGCATGCCCAGGCGTAGGTTCAGCACGTCTAGACGATTGTCCTTTTGATAGCCACGCTTCCAGCGTCCCTTGGCCGTGGCGTGGGTTCGAGTTGCTCGACATAAAGGGCGACTATTGACGAAGGACGGAGGGCGAATTGAAGTGACTTCTGACTTTTTAGATTAACCTAGGGTTTTTATTATTATTATATAGATACTTTGAACAGATAGTTAAGGGTTGGGACACAGGTGTGGAGTGTTGAGAAGGTTCAAGTTATTAATTGGCAGGTTATGCTGGTTGGTCGATATTTGTAGAAGGATGGAGGGGAGCAGGTCAGAATACCAAGTTAGGCAACAGTGATTTACAGCTGATGCTTACCTAGGTTGATCGAACCACCAGGTTGCCTCCCCTACGACCAGAAAAGCTTTTTCATAAATCTTTTCTCCGATAAGAAGTTTTTGGGGTGGTTCTTTTCTCATTAGGGTTCTCGAAATGTTGAGGAACTTGTACGACTCATCATATCTGAATGAATCACCGCCAGCGCATTGTGTTTTCTTGTCTGTCAGACTTGGGCACAATTACAACAAAGACGAAGTTATATGCCATACGATAGACGAGTCCCATGTTCTTTGTCGTATTTATATTACACACCATTAAATATACTATACATTGTTTTCGTTCCAGTTCCACCGCGGGTATCAAAAATGGTTGGTCATATGGTACATACTCATACAAACTCAAAATGCACTACACACAAGAAGCAATCAAGCAGGTGTCTTGATCGCCCCCTCTGGGATCTCATCTGAAGCCTCGAATTTCCTCGGGATGAGGCCTTCAGCCATGTCAATAGCACCCTGCGCGTCGTTCTTGTTGAACAAGAACAGGCCCTGGATCGCGGCAGTACTTGTGTGTCGGTTAGATGGCTCTCCATTAGGTCCAACTCCAAATAGACCCAACTCTTCCAGGCGATTGAGGAAACGTTCTCGGCCAGAGTGATCCTTGTCAGTGTCGCCATAAAATCGATCCCACATCTTTTCGGCCTGGTAGCGCGTTGCTTCTCCGATGCGAAGCATCAAGTCCACTCGGCCTGGTCGAATGAGCGCAGGATCAAGCCGGTCGACATGGTTGGTTGTCAGAAATGCAATGCGCTCTTCACCTGCAGCAACACCATCGAGAGCATTAAGAAGACCGGAGAATGTCACTGTCGCGCCATTGTAGCCATCGGCATCTCGCTGTCGTCGATTGACGAATGCTGCGTCGGCATCCTCGAGTAATAATAAACTCCTCTTGGGCAGTTTCGTAAGGAGATATGCCAGCTTGTCATCGGTCATGCCCATCTCGCTAAGGTTGATCATGGCCACACTGAAGTCCAGCTCCCCTGCGAGTGCCTGGATGAACGAAGTCTTTCCGCTGCCCGGCGGGCCAAATAGCAAATACCCTCGTCGGTAAGGGATACCTCTATCCACATACCATTGATGCCGATTTAAAAAGTCTTGCACATCATTAACAATGTTTTCCTTGACACCATTGTCCAGTATCACCGAATCTAATGGACGCTTCTTGCGAGGATCACCAAGCGGCAGCCAATCCATTCCTCGGGCCGAGTATACTATTGTCTTTCCCTCGTTCGCCTTTGCCGCTAATGCGCGTGCCTCCTTGAACACTTCCTCAAATACATGTCGGTGCGCCCAAAGAGTCGTTAACTGTACAATCTCGTGCGGTTCGCCGGTATTCATATTCGCTGTGTTGTGCTTCTCTCGGTTCACGGCTATGTAGACATTGCCAGTCTTGACTATGTGTCGTCCGTAGCCGGGCTGGACGAAGAATTGCGCATGCTGAGGTCCGCTGGACCCCGCAGTCTGAGATGCATTGGTCGTAGTGATAGAGACATTATGTATTCGGGTAAGTCGAGAAGCGATGAAGCCTGGTGTTTCGCGAGGTTGCGATAACCAAGCTAGAATCCATGGGTAGGCTGGATCCTGCTTGCTGATTTCGAGATTGACTAGCAGGCGACGGCGGGCTGCTCCAAGCGCAGTTACCGCGCCTTTGCGCGCGAAGGCTGCAATTGCTCCTAAGGATGCGAGACCTATTCCGCCTGCAAAGAGCGGGTTATCAAACAGTGCATTGATGTTGAGCCCTGATGCTGTAGCTGACGGCGCCGCCGACTTCTCGGCATTTGGGAAGCTTTTGAGGGCTTCCTTCAGTGTTTCTTCATCCATGTTCGGCAAATTAGGAAGCTGAAAGGGTGGGCGGGCAGGTGATCAAACAGACTGTGCCGTATGTTTTCACATTGGCTCTGACCGGTACGGTTTACGCCTTACGCGAGATCATCAAATTGACAGACTAAACCATGTAATGCCGATGTCTTGATGGAGATACACTGGAGCTAGGGTTTCTGAACGGCCCTCTTTTTTTTCCCCTTCTACCTGTACCTACTTAGACGTCATGCACGTGAAACAAATCCATTCGGGAACTACAACGCAACACGAAAGACTGAACATTGTCTTCCCAAGCTGCACTGTTCGAATAGTTTAGTCTATGGTTGAGCTGAATGTACTTTAGAATATGGTCAAAATGTTGAGAATAAAACTATGTGGCATCATGTTTTTGGTATTGTGATAAGTCCATTTCGAGTCCATTAGACTGAATGACGATACGTA
Source organism: Fusarium palustre (assembly GCA_014899045.1). NCBI lineage: Eukaryota > Fungi > Ascomycota > Sordariomycetes > Hypocreales > Nectriaceae > Fusarium > Fusarium palustre. The sequence goes on along the minus strand of JAAVUH010000112.1, from coordinate 41,747 downwards.
CAGCGAACCAAGCCATCCAGGAATAACCATACTAAGGAACAGGAATATAACGAGGCATATCAAGCATATTCACTTATATTGGATGTGCCTCAGAACTGTCTGTATGATTCGTCAACGGCTGGTCACCCGATAACACCTCTAGGGTAAGAGGAGGCTCCCAAACGGAGAGATGACGCCCTGCAATAGTCAACTGCTGTTAAGAGTAAGCTTCGTACTCCGTATGAAGCTCATCAATTGCTGCTGAGCCTACGGCAATTGCAAGCTGTGGAGAGGTTCCGGAATCTTTTGGATCATGTGGGGGTAAAGGGACGAGCCGAGAGGAATGGTAGGGGCTGAGCTTCAGATTATGATGTGCGTCTTTTGTAACGTAATCCAGTCTCATTGAGTCTCAAGCAACTGGCTGAAGAGACTGGAGACAGTAGTTAAGCTGGGCAGGCTAGCAGTACACCCAAACACGCAACTGAGCAGTCTCCAAGGTTATTGCAAACCGAAAGACCAAGTGATCGACAAATTGACTGATCACGACTCGCATTGATAAAGAACCTGGTCGTAGGCCAAGAAATTTCTTAGATGTGTATTATGCGGCATCTTCGACCAACGTTCGGTACCAGCCGGGTCAATGTTCGAATAGACAAATGGCATTGACAAGTTACTGATCCGGGTTTACATCGTCGTTGTCATGATGCTGTTCGGTATTAGATGACCGAGATTATTTTAACGGCAACTAAAAACTGCCTAACCCCACAAGAATGATGTCGAAGCTCCACCAATCGACTGCGATCATGATTTGCAACCTCGTGTAAGAAAAATCGAGGTCAATCTGAATGATCTCACTGGAAAAACACGCCCAACGCGACGCAAGCCTTGGGTTGTGGGAGAGTCATCGAGGAATTGTTTCGGCAATGAATCACTGACCACTTTAATTGGCTTTGCAATTTTGATATTGGGAAAGAGAGGTCTGGGCAAGCAGCATCAGCGTAAGCCAGCCGAAGGTGTCCACAGCCATGGCGGGTTTCCAGCCAACCGTGATGCTCACGATGTTTGAGTATGCGGGGAAGATGGGGTCACACGAGAATCATAGTAGTCAACGTTTTGCTAACAACGACGAGCAACAATCCGACGAATGGTCTCTAATGGCCAATCCGTCCCGCATGTTTCCGTCGACTACCCCGAAGTGTCGGCTGTGTTAGGAAAAGCTCTCGGCACAGAGGAGCATGTAAATCATATAAATCGGCCGCCCCTCCCCCCTTGGTGATATCTTCACTTTCAGATCCTGACAATTCCTCCACCCATCGTCATTGCCGACATCATAGCTGGGTCTCCTGTTTAACTGCCAAAAAGTGTGTAAGTCGCATCACTCCCCACTGTTACATACCGAGTCCAATCCCATCCATCATATTTGCTCTGCAAAGGCGCCGCTGTGTTGGCGACCCCACTTTACCACCGAGGATTTGCTCAACAACGTCAGTAAGCTCTCACTAGCCACCTCGAGTGAGCTTGCTGGGGGAGCGATTTTCTGGACAAAGTCTTAGCCCGACGAGGATACTTGAGCCGGGCTGGTCTATAGCGGAGACAGGGTGGACAGCATGTTTGAGAGCAGAGTTGTGAGAGGAAGAGAGAGTAGCGCAGAGGCCAAGAGAAGGTCAGAGAAGACATAACGGCCGCGGAGCCACCGGAGAGCCACCGGGCAACGGAGCTCCAGGGAACTTGAATCGGGCTGAGGTGTGCGGTGAACGTCCGTTTCTGGACGAGATGATCCCTATCGTCTCACTGGATGGTGCGACGCATCGTTCAACAGTCTCAGCCCATTCAACAGTCCTCAGGGCCGTGGAATTAGTATACGGGCCGTGAATCCCAGACTATTCGCAATACACGCCGGTCTCCACCAATCGAGACGCAGAATGCTACAAGATCAATTGGACGGATATTCATTGCGATGCGAGATTTCAAAAAAAAAAAAAAAAAAACCTCCGCTGTCTTATCATGTCGTCGGTTTATGCCTCACCGAAATGGTGCTGCTGGATGTTGTAAACAGCTCATGGTCTCAAACCGATGAACTCATGTCGACCCGCACAGAGAAACTCTCGGCAAGAGCGCCAGAAAAGCCCCTCCTGTCCTGCCCTGTCTGCCCCTCCAAAATTCTCTGCCCTTTCCCAGGTTCTCGTCACTACCTACGCAACAGCTTGCATTATCGATAAGACTCAAGCCAAATTGGATTCAAAACCCCGCTACGCCCCTCCTCCTCGTCATTGCTTGTTTCATTCATAACTAACAACTTTCTTGCTCATTAGACTTTTCTTGCTCTTCATCTTTCTCATCTCAACCTACAATTCATCAATCCTAAGCACCAAAAACAGCAACCATGGGTGTCCAAGAAGTCCTCAGCCGCAAGTCCGGTGTCATCGTCGGTGACGATGTCCTCCGTCTCTTCGAGTACGCTCGTGAGCACAAGTTCGCTATCCCCGCCATTGTAAGCCAAGCAACCCGAAACAACATGCGAAATCTATTGCTGAGACCAGTTACTATAGAACGTTACCTCATCTTCCACCGTCGTCGCTGCCCTTGAGGCTGCCCGCGATGCTAAGGCTCCTGTCATCCTTCAGTTCTCTCAGGGTGGTGCCGCCTACTTCGCTGGCAAGGTATGCTCCCCAATAAAATATTTTCACTACTAATCTCAAACTAACAATTTGAAAGGGTGTTAGCAACGGCGACCAGGCTGCTTCCATTGCTGGCTCTGTCGCTGCTGCCCACTACGTCCGCTCTCTTGCTCCCATCTACGGCATCCCCGTTGTCCTTCACACCGACCACTGCGCCAAGAAGCTCCTCCCTTGGCTCGATGGTATGCTCGATGCTGACGAGGCCTATTTCAAGGAGAAGGGCGAGCCCCTGTTCTCCTCTCACATGATTGATCTTTCTGAGGAGCCCGTTGAGTGGAACATTGAGACCACCGCCAAGTACCTCAAGCGCGCTGCCCCCATGAAGCAGTGGCTCGAGATGGAGATTGGTATCACTGGTGGTGAGGAGGATGGTGTCAACAACGAGGATGTTGACAACAACTCTCTCTATACTCAGCCTGAGGACATCCTCAACATTTACAACACCCTTTCCCCCATCTCCCCCTACTTCTCGATCGCCGCTGGCTTCGGTAACGTCCACGGTGTTTACAAGCCTGGCAACGTCAAGCTCCATCCCGAGCTTCTCGGCAAGCACCAGGCCCACGTCAAGGAGGCCCTCAAGTCTGATAACGACAAGCCTGTCTTCTTTGTCTTCCACGGTGGCTCCGGCTCCTCCAAGAAGGAGTATCTCGACGCCATTGGCTACGGTGTTGTCAAGGTTAACGTCGACACTGATATGCAGTTTGCTTACTGCTCCGGTATCCGAGACTACATGGTCAACAAACGCGAGTATGTTAACACCACCGTCGGTAACCCTGATGGCGAGGACAAGCCCAACAAGAAATACTTCGACGTAAGTTACCAACAACCCATGCCTATTCATATTTGCTTACTAACACTTCGTCTAGCCCCGTGTCTGGGTCCGTGAGGGCGAGAAGACCATGTCTAAGCGTGTTGCTGAGGCCCTCGAGGACTTCAACACCGCCAACCAGCTATAAATGTCTACGACGACACTCAATGGCTTTAATGATATCCCAATAGCGCGACAAAATCCATGAAATACCTTTTGGAAAAATGAGGGACCAAAGAAACAGGCCCTCCCCTTGGTTCAGATACGACGTTGTAGCTCATAGTGGCAAGGGACGTTATGAGGTGATGAAGGTAGTAAATTAATGAAGAAAAAAAATTGATGAAGCATGAACAAATTCCTTAACCTACGTGACGTTTCAAACCTTGATGTAGCATCCAGAACAACGATTGCTGAACGAATAAATATGCTACTGCAACGACCTGTGCAGGTACAACAGGTAGGTACATGTGCCATGTTGTCTTTCTCAATGACGTTTGGGCTACTGATAGCAAAGCGAACTACATGTAAACCATGTCATTAATCGTAGAGCGTACATAAACTGTTGAGTATCATACAAACCAACACCCTTCGGCCTGCCGGCTCTTTACGAAACGTCCATCTCTTGTATCGGAGAACGTGTGCCAGCGCCGTTTATTCTAACCTGTAACCACCTCTTTTGATGCTGCTTTGTTCATTTCGCTACTCCTATTCTGTTGCCATGTATTATAACCGGGTTCGAATCATCCGACGTTGCTGAACACCCCCTCCTTGGTTGTGACTACCATCCAAGAAGCTCCTTCTCCATCTGAGCAATATCATCCTGGGTGAGCTGCTCAGCAGTACGAGCATTGGCCTTGGTCTTATCGAATCGCCAGAGACCACCTGTCTTATCAGCCTCACCATCTGCAGGCACGCCGACGACCTTGCCAAGTTGCTGAAGGACGGGATCTTGTCCCTCGACGGCAGTGAAGTATTGGCGATCCCAAGTGCGTGACTCCGAGCGTTCCTTGGTGCGCATGTTGCGCTGCGCATGCTCAATCTTACCCTTTTCAACGCCAGTTGCGTCCATGTCACCCTTCTGGATGGCTTCGGCCACGCGAGACCAGGCACGACGGGACTCGAGAGGATGCTGCTGATCGACAGGAGCGACGCGGAGCTCAGTCTGAGCAGTGTTGACGGCGTCGTATGTGCTCACAAGTGTAGACTTGGAGTTGGATTTAGCAGGGCCTGAGTAGACTTCGAAAGACTTGTTCCACTGGCCAGTGACGTTGTAGAGAACCTCCTTTTCCCTGCCTGTAGGATAGACGCTGGCAACAATGGTGTTCTTCTTGCCAGAAAGCCACCCTTTACCGCTGTAGTCGATCTTGCAAGTGAAGCCACTGGAGCTAGTGATGTGACTTGAGCCATCAAGCTCGACAAAGGGAGCACCGAAGATCAAACCCTCGATGTGCAGGCCTGGGAGGGTAATTAGGTAGGATTCGATCTCACCCGAGGCAAGAGGGACGCGTAGGACGGCATGGCCAATTTGCTTTACGATGATGGTGCTCTTGAACGTGGCTTTCTGGGCGTTATAACCCTCGAGCACAACACCAGTTTTGTTGTTGCGAATGCAGTATGCGGTGGCAGGAGGATGGTGGCTGACCTGCTCTGAGACAAGGGTGGTCTCACCAGCTTCGTCGGACCAGGTGCCGAGGAAAAGTTCGCCCAGAAAAGGGTTCAGAGGCTTCTTTTCATTTCCAAACTGCTCACTTCGGCTGGCGTATTGGTGTTTGAGGGTGGAGAGGAACCACTTGAGGACAAGCATAGCACGCTTGGCGGGATCAGACTCAGCAGCAGGGGCGGTCAGGACGGGAGGGTGCGTGGCCCAGTAGGCAGAGAACTCGGTCAAAGACTGAGAAGAGAGGATAAAGGGAGGCGCAGTGAGCGAAGAGAGGTCGCCATTGAAGGAGGCAATGGACTATAGAGCACGTCGCAAAGACGAGGGTCAGCTACTGCGAATCCACGAGTCGCTCAAACTTAGACCAGGTAAAACGCGATGTCAAATATTTACCTTGAGGAAGGCGGACCAGCTGCTGCTGTTCGCCTGGGCTGAAGGGTTCGTTGCGGACGACATGATTAAGATTTTGCGCCGGATATGGAGAAGGAGGGAGACGAAGCTATAGTGTTCGCGACAGGAGATTTTGAGAAGCGGTCTCGTGTACTGTATCTAGCACAGTAGGTAGGTACCTAGGTAGTTACAGTAACGAGGGGGCCAACTGCGGATTGCGGGGTTGTAGAAGGCAGGGGTGGACAGCTGGTCAGGACAGTAGGTTGCCAGACAGCACGCAAGGCTGATACAAATCCAGTGCTTCACTGTAAGTATATTGCTTGGTGTCTTGGTAGATGAATGTAGAGGTACAGAAGAAATGTGTGTAGATATTTGAAAGGTGTTTTCTTGGAAAGCCCCTTGAAGAATCGATCGGTTTGTGGTTTGCTCAATTTAGGTGTGCTTGGTATTAGGTAGGTAGGTACTTAGTTAACAGGTGACTACTAAGGTAACCTGCTAAATCAAAAAGGGGAAATAACTTGAACATCGACGATACACGAATCACAGACAGAATGAAGAAAAAGCGCGGAGTAAATGAGATCATGAGATGACGAAGACCAAATCACCCAAGCCGAGCAAAATAAATTCGATTTGCTAGGCATGATTCCCTTTATTAGCTCCTCAATCACGCGACTGCATACCTGCCTACCTACAACCCACTTCATTTAATAGAACTTATTGAAAAGCAAAGCGACTAGAAAGAAATTGAACACGGTCATCATGGACATTTCTGAGAACACTCTCGGACTACCACACCCATCGCTAGAGCCCATTACGTCAACACTCGAACAGCGTCATGATGTCTCGTATTCGTAACTTATAGCTTAGGCTGCTGCGTTGGGATATGGCGAGAGATCTTGGTTTTGATGTTGGGATTAAATGGATGAATTAATCTTAAAGTCGCGACATCTGATGCGATCTGTCCGCGCTCTTGGAGGTCTTGCCATGCACCGTTTTGCAATGAGTCTTACAATTCTGTCTTAGCTACCTCGATGTTCGTATCTGCGACTCTGACGGGGTTGGGTTATCTGCCTACCTACCTAGTATGTAGTACGCGCCTATCCATCATCGATATTGGCGCTCTTCAATGCCAGGGTGGAAAGCTTAGGTCGACGTACCACAACAAGGTCCCGAATTTAAAGAGAACAAGGGGCAAGTTGAATAGACTGTTGTCCAAAAAGAGGTGTTCATTGAGAAGAAAAAAAAAACATTCTTGGTATCTTACTTAATAAATACAAGCTACTATATATACCTATGTATGTCAATATATAGGTGGGATATTACAGTTTATCATCCAGTCATTACTCCGCCTACCCATGAAAACAACCTTGTCGCCAACCATTGTTCCGACTTGGCAGTCAGTTATATTTCCATCCCTCAATTAACTCCGCGATGTTGTCCAAACCTCTCTGCATAGCCATACCAGCCGGCGTTCCTTGTCGATAGCCTACTGCGCCATCCCTATCTTCCCATACATCCCATACCGCATTTGCATGGTATTGTCGCGCTCCCTTCTCAAGTAACATTCGAACACCGCCTATGTGCCCACGAAGAGCCGCATAATGAAGTGCTGTGGCGCCCCGGTCGTTTTGATGATTAACATTAATTCCCTGCTGCAGCAGGATTTTGAGTGTCGCCAGGTTCGCCGATGCTTCAAAAAGAAGCGTATCGCCATGTGTAGTCAAAGCCTGCGTATTCGCACCTAGTCGAAGAAGAAGTCGAACTGTCGAGATATGACCATGAGATGCCGCGACCGATAAAGGAGTCCGACCAGGAAAGATAGTGCTCTCAAGAGACGCCCCAAACGATACAAGTCGTAGTAGAATCTCATCTCGAGCGTGTTGGGCGGCTACATGGATCGGAGTTGTCTGCGGCTCGGGGACCAGATACTCCTTGCTGCCTCTAGAAAGAAACATAGACGTCATTTGCATCCCAGCTCCTAGCTCCAGGAGGGCAGTAACGAGGTCAACATCGCCCATTTTAACTGCATGAGAAAGCACACTCATGCCATCCGGTCCTACTCGTTCGATATCGGCACCCAGGTTGATCAATCGAAGAATACTCTGGCTGTTACCAAGTTTAGCAGCTATCAAGAGAGGCGTTTCGCCGTTTCTGTCCAAGATGTCGACAGGCGCCTCAGAATCAGCCAACAGTCGAAGGATATGAGGTTTGTCTTTGTGCGCCGCCATATGCATGGGCGTGTACCCGGACTGTCCATGGGTTTCTGTTGGATCTGCACCATGCGCGATGAGATACCTCACCGTTTCATCATGCCCGGTAGCTGCTGCTGCGAGGAGAGGTGTGTTTCCGTTCCGACTTGGTAAATTTGGATTTGCACCCATATCTAGGAGTGCAGCTGTGATAGGAGTGCAGCGAGTGCTGATGGCCATTGTCAGGGGTGTATGCTCACGAAGCTTGCGGTCAACGTTCGCTCCGCGAGATATGAGCACTTGAGTGAACTCTTGGTTGCGCATTGCTATCGTCAGGTGCAGTGCTGTTTTCCCATCAGGCAACCGGACCTCAAGGTCTGCTCCAGCCTGCACCAATTTCGTCGCTGCAGACCAGTGGGCGTGTTGTATTGCGACATGTAGCGGTGTGTGCCCCTCGTAATCGACGAGGTTGATATCTGCACCAGCGTTTATGAGAGCCGGCAGTGTCTCATCCTCAAGAACATCTGAGGCGGCGGAGAAGTGAAGTGCCGATCGCCCGTTATTATCGATTGAATTAACGCGAGCCTTCATGTGAATAACGAGCCTTGCGAACTGTTCTGAAAACCCACATTTGATGCTTCTCATCAATGCTGTATCACCGTCCGTTGTCGGCTCGTCAACGTCTGCGCCAGCAACAATTAGAAATGCAGCGATCAACATGTGTCTCTTATTAAAAGCACGGTGCAGGGGAGACAGCATTGATCCCGCCAGCGTTATGTTGGGGTCTGCACGTTCGAGCAGGATGTTAAATACGGCGGATTCGTCAGTCTGTTCGATGGCATGGTGCAGTTCGTGTGCGACGTCTTTGGTTTGTACATAATCGATTTCAGGGTGTGGTACAAGCGTATCTAGAAGTATTTGTATCTCTGTGGAATCGCTGACTCGAGGTAAGACAATTGATCGCTGATTCGGTGCTGTGAACTTTCGACCGAGGCTTCGCAGGGCTTCGTCTACCTCAATGTCAGGTTCAATAACGCGACGCCTGTTCAGATCGCTTTCCCCGAAGCTATAACTAGCCCTGGCAAATATTAGAAACATATTGGTAGCTCTGGAAAGTTTACTCACCGAGTTGTAGTGTTGAGGAGAGTATGGAGGGACGCTTGGTGAGTGCGAAGTCGTCCGAGATACTCCTTCAGAGTCGCTTCGTTCCAGACAATTATGAGCTGTGGTTCGTTAAGATGGATGCCACTATCTCTGTCTGGTCCTTTTATCCGTTTCAGTGCCACTCTGAGCTCATGCACATCTTTTGAAACAGAATAAACATATCTGTTATTCGACGCTCGAACGCCTTCTGTGCCACCTTCGATTGTCCGGCTGAGTTCGTGTAACCTGTCAAGCGCATCGGTGATCGCACGGCACTCCTTGGCGAGCGCAGCCAAAACGACTGGACTAGTATTAAGACAGTTTGAGAAACCCATGCACTCCTTGGAGAGTTGCTCGCATATATCGATCAGGTCTTGGAGGTTGGCCTTCTCGATCCGACTTTGGAGATCCATCCTTGGGGGAAGAAAAACCGAGGGCAGTCAAATTTGCTGGAAAGGCCAATGTTGTGTTAAAGGCTGTACAAGACTGGACCCGCGTAGGAGGCTTGGGGGGTAAATGTACAATTCGGCGGCTGCACGTATGTCACCAAAGAACATGCAGCATGACCGGATCCAGCCCGTGCTTTCGCTTTCCCCGTGTCCAAATTCGTCCACAGAAAAAGGATGAAGGCGGCTCGACGCAACGCAACGCAACAGGCTGGCGATGGCCCGCGCTCTACTTGCTGCGCACCGTCGTCACATATCAAGACCAGGTAATCTACAGACCACAGAAGATCCATCCAGACATAGATAGAGGACTTCTGGCCCAAAACCAGGCCGTAATACATACTGTCAACCAAACAGACTTGGTGGTCCTTAGCGTTACGTTCTTCTAGCGTTGTTTTGTGGCAGATAGGATCCCGGCCGTCGAACTTAGCGCAGCCGGCCAAGGATCAATCAATCATTGTGTCCAGCTGCTTGGGACGTTGCCGATCAACATCCGGAATGGGTGTCGAATAAGTGGCCTGCATATTGCGCCGACAAACGGGTCTTCAACGGTGGCGTCTGCATCTGCTTTTGCGAGTCGCTTTTGTTGCGTCTTTTATCCAAAATGGCAGTTTCGGAGTCTCAAGAGAATTTTAGCCTGATGGGAATTGCGCCCGCTCAAGTCAACCACCGATTCTGGGATGAAGAATAATACATCTCTGCTACTGTAATTGTTGAGATCCTGTCATCTGGTCTTGATCTTGCCCAAGCAGCTTGACAAGGTACACCCTAGCAGAAAATTATACCAAGCTCGCAGACGTGAGGCGTTGTTGGAGTTAGAGTACCAATGCTTAAATGGCACCCCAGCAGCAGGGCGATATGCTCCCATCACGTTCTCTGCGCTGGGGGGCAGTGAGAGTAGCGTAGCTCTACGAATCGATCGTGGCGATTTGGTTCACCGGACAAAAACATTGGCGGATTTCTAACGTACTGTGGCGATTCAGGATGCAGACCCTGAAACCGAAAAGTAAAGAAAACCGCGCCTCACTTTGAACATGCCCCTGAACGTTGCACGGTTGGCTGACCTGGCCTGGCCTTGCTTTGTTTCCAGCATGGCTTCTGGACATGCGTCTCCTGTTGATCGATCATGGTGCTGCATTCGACAATATCGTACGTATGTACATACTGCACATTGTTTTGTTTAGCACCTGTGAAGGCAGGTTGAAAGTCTAGGGTTTTGTGTTGCAGTGACTGATCGCACTACCAGGATCAAGCTGGGGGATCTGTACAGGGATCAGGTAGTCGGCGGAGTCAACGTTTATCCGTAGCGTCTGTTGTACCTTAGTACGAACCTACGAAGGCCGTAGGTTCGTTCGTACCTAGGTAGGTACCTAGGTTAGTAGTTTTAGCCAAGCCTTTTCGTTGCGTCACAGAACTTAAGACAGAGGGACTCTTATTGCCATCGAAGGCCAACGGTCAACACAACAAGGCCTTGTTTCAACTCCTTGCGAGCGTATACCAAATTTATTTCTGTATCGTGGATCCAATACAGCCGCCCACTCTGGCTGGAATACTCTGGAAGGGCTCGCCGGACACTCAGAAAGAGACGTCCTTGCGACCAAGTAATATCATGACTCAACCATCAGCACAACCTCGACTTACGCCACAATTTTGCTTTTCTTATGGGACATTACAAGGTAAGACAAGTTAAAATGTACAATAGCACAATCCATGGTTGGCTGACTCATGGTTGAGACTTTCTACGACTGTCAAGATCGTCGATAGATGATTCAATCACCCAGAATCTCAATGCACTGTTGACGCCGTCACAATTCGGATTCGACCCATCTTCTACCCTGCAACGTACCTCCCGTCCGGCTTCGAAGCAGATTGACTCTCGATCATGCTCGGAATTTAAGGAGAAGGTTCTGTTTCCTTCCTGGGAAGCTCGGACTCAGGTCCTGAATTATTGTGCTTTGGTAGCGGCAAGTCCGGATCCCGATGATCCGGACCGTACGATTAGAAAACTCGAAAGAGAGCAAGACCGTGACCGAATTGTAGACGAACGATTGGATCCATATTCCGGTAGATTCTTCCCCCGCGAAGCCCGTACCGAAAGGTTAGCCTCGCTTGTTAGACAAGAACGAGGTGTCGAGGGTATCGTGCGGCATAGAACATGGGAGGTTGTGCAGCAAAGATGTGGCGGCGACCCCTTCGAAAGCTGGGAGGATAATATCAAAAAATGGGGAAAGTCCCAAATTTCGAAGCCATCTGTATAATAACGCCATGGCACAACTTCGTTCCCTGCCCATGTAATGGGTGAGAGGCGAACTGTATAGTTAGGTACGACACATGTATAACGCCATCACCCCTTGTGCTAATAACAGCTGGAATAAGAGATATTCCATTGAAATTAAGTTCGGTATTGCTTCTATTAGTTATCCATCATGACGCATCATATGCTGATAGATAAAGCATACACCACGTTTGGGGCCCTATGATACTTACCTAGGTAGGCAGGTATGCATTTTTGCGAAACCCTTCGAGAACCGCTTAGTCGTAGAACATTTTGATTTTTGCTTAAAGCACCCGAGAACACAACTATCTGTAACCAGTTGACTCGAATATCTTCCAAAATCATTATAACGGGCAGAAAATGTCACTATTCCTTTTTTCGCAACTCTTATGAGGCATTCGCTGTCATGGATTCTGTAATGCCCCGCCAAAATCATCTCATACCGCCCACCACAGCTCCGAGAAATTACCGGTCAACCGTAGCAATTCCTGTCCACATCATTTCACAAGGTCGCATGTTACGGCATCTCTAGCTGTGACCTGCACCTATCTACATTCTCCGGCCAGAGAAGCCGCATTTTCGCCCTTCATCAATCTCTTTTCATCTTCCTTGATTATCCTCCATTGGTGAAGTAGGTATCGTCGCCATACCCCGCCAAAGCTTCCTTGAACCTTCCCATCACCCTCGCCCACACCCCTCATCCAGCCCTAGGCAGCTCGAATCCTCGATAGTGGGAGTTGGATAACTACTACGTACAAAAGCCTTTAACTTCACAGCTACATAACGAACTACCCGGTGATTGGGATCTCATTGCGACTACACGATGCCGCAGCCTCTAGCCTCCAAGGAGGCCTCGCTTTTCCGTTCCGTCATCCGATACTATGAAGACAAGCAATACAAGCGTGGAATCAAGTCCGCCGAGCTTATTCTCAAGAAGCACCCCAAACATGGAGACACCACTGCTATGAAGGCTTTGATCTTGAATGCGCAAGGCAAAACAGAAGAGGCTTTCGCCTTGGGGAAAGAAGCTTTGACCATGGACATGAAGTCGCACATTTGCTGGCACGTCTACGGTCTGCTGCATCGGGCAAACAAGAACTTCGAAGAGGCTATCAAGGCATACAAATTTGCTCTCCGACTGGAACCCGACTCAGCACAGATCCAGCGTGACCTGGCCATCCTGCAAATCCAATGTCGCGATTACCAGGGCTACATCCAGAGTCGAACTGCCATGCTCCAAGCCCGACCCCAAGCGCGCCAAAGCTGGACCGCTCTAGCTATTGCCCACCATCTTTCTGGCAACCCCGCCGAGGCCGAAAAGGTTATGAACACCTACGAGGAAACACTGAAGACGAAGCCCTCGAAATTCGATAACGAGCATTCGGAAGCAATCATGTACAAAAACTCCTTGATTGCCGAGCAAGGGGATTACGAAAGAGCTCTTGAGCATTTGAACACTGCTGCCAAGCAAAACCTCGACCGATTGGCTGTCATGGAGGCTCGTGCGGAGTACCTTCACAAGCTGGGCAAGAAGGAAGAGGCCGCAAAGGCCTACCGCGCGTTACTTGACCGTAACTCAGAGCATCCCATCTACTACGAGAAGCTTCTTGAGGTTCTGGAAGTTCCAGAAGACGATGTCCAGGCTCGCAAGGCTGTTTACGATGAATATGCCAAGAAGTCACCTCGGTGCGATGCTGCACGCCGGTTGCCTTTGGACTTTCTTTCCGGTAAGTAACAAATATGCCAACCGGAAGCGCATGCTGACTCAAATTAGGTGACGACTTTAAGCAAGCTGCCGAGGCCTATCTGACCTTAATGCTTAATAAGGGAGTCCCATCCACTTTTGCTAACCTCAAGCACCTGTATTCCGACTCTTTCAAGAAGGAAACCCTCCGCGATTTGGCTGAGAACTACCTGAACTCCCAAAATGCGGACTCTGAGAGCAAAGACAAGGGAGAGGCGGCGGCGCTTTACTATCTTGCACAGCACTACAATTACTATCTCAGCCGCGACTTGGCGAAGGCCATGGAGTATGTCGACAAGACAATCGAGAAAGACCCTAAGAGCGTTGATTATGCCATGACCAAAGCCCGAATCATTAAGCATGGCGGTGATCTGCAGGAAGCTTCCAAGGCGATGGACCGAGCCAGGAAGCTTGACCTCAAGGATAGATACATCAACACAAAGGCTGCTAAATACCAGCTTCGCAACAACGAGAACGAAATGGCCCTCAAGACGGTCGGACTTTTCACTCGCGCAGAGACCGTGGGTGGCCCTCTAGCCGACCTTTTGGATATGCAGAGTATTTGGTTCTTGACAGAAGATGGCGAAGCATACGCGCGCCAGGGCAATATTGCACTAGCTCTCAAGAGATTCAAGCAAATTTTCACCATCTTCGAGGTGTGGCAAGAGGACCAGTTCGACTTCCACAGCTTCTCTCTGCGCAAGGGACAGATTCGCGCTTATATCGACATGATGCGATGGGAAGATCACATTCGTGACCACCCCTTTTTTTCCCGCACTGCTTTGGATGCGGTCGAGATCTATCTCAAGCTTGCTGATAAGCCTTCAGCAAACGGTGTCAACGGGGCTGACGGTGAAGATGCAGAAGATTCTCTGGCCAAAAAGAAGGCCGCCAAAAAGGCAAGAAAGGAGCAGCAGCGCCTTGAGAAGGAGGCGGCCGAGCAGCAGGCAAAGCAGGATCCTAATAAAGCCAGCAAGGAGGGCGAGGTAAAAAAACAAGATGACGATCCCTTCGGATTCAAGTTGGCCGAAACTATTGATCCTCTCGGTGATGCCATGAAGTATATCAACCCCTTGCTTCAATTTAGCCCCAAAAACATTAACGCTCAGTTCGCTGGCTTCGAGGTATACATGCGTCGCAGTAAGTTGAATGTCATTAAAACCACGATCCCCCATCCACTGACGTACTGGACCCGTAGAGAAATATGTTCTTGCCCTCCGTTGCCTCACAGCTGCAGCGGCACTTGACCCCAAATCACCCCGGGTGCACGAACATACCGTTGCGTTTGCTCAGTTGCTGAAGACAGCAACTGATATCGAGCCCAAGGTTCTTGAGGTGTTGAAAGCTGAGTTCAACGCTGTGGACGCATCTACGGATTTGGCCAAATTCAACAACGAGTTCTTGGCAGCCAACAAGGACAGCCCTAGACACGTTCTCTCCGCTGTTAAGGTGCAGAAGCTACTTGGCCAAGACAAGACTAAGAGCGAAGAAGGTGTTGCTGGCATATTGGATATCCCTGGTGCTACTTATGAGGATGCCATCGAGGGTCTTGAGGTGCTCGAGAGCTGGAGGAGCTCCCAGGAGTCTTACAAGAAGGCCGCTCAACAGAAGTTCCCCAACGTCACAAGACTAGCATAAATTGCCATCATTTCATGATACGCAAAAATCAAGGGGGCTCAACATGTACATGAGATGTCTACTAGTGGAAAATACTGGCTTTGTCAGGACGTCTAGAAAAGCATGGGACCGGAAGTTGTCTTTCCTAGGTGCCCTTGATTTAGGTAGGTAGGTTGCAAAGGGTACATGAGGAGGACGACAATGATGATGGCAGACTGGCGCACGGCACGGCTCAGAGGATGATGGGACAAGGAGTTTTGGGAACATGCAAAAAAGTCAACGTATCCTGTAGAATAAGCATGCGCTATCAGTCTTGGTCAAATGTGCTGCCAAAGAAAAATAAACCATTAACTTCATTACAGGTGATTGGAGGGTTGAACGAGGCGAAGCGCATTAGGTGTAGGTGTAAATCTTAGATCATCTGTTGACACGATAATTCAATAGAAGCATACCTCGGACTAGAGTGATTTAGTTGTCACTCAAATTACTTTTTATCGCGGCAGTGCTTTTACAGTTGTAAATATCACCACCAGGTACTTCATTAACGACCCGACACTTGAGTAGCACTTTAGCGGTTGGTTTCAGCTGTCAACTCCAGGGGGCAGATTATCAGGTACCGAGGCGCCTACTAGGTGGTGGGCAATTAATCTCGTATCCACGCCCCGCGGATTGCGAACCCTACACCATCAAACCCAGCTCAGAAGTCAAGACGGCTTCCGCGTAAGCCGGCTGATCAAGGTGTTAACAGTCGTTCTTTAGCCAAATTTGTTTTCATCCATTCCTTCTTTTAAACAGGACACTACCCTAGACCGTTCCTTTATTCCAGTTTTCTCCGAATGTTATCCACCTGTACCTAGCGATTCAAGGCGTTCAACATACACCACCCCAACGAGCCCACTGAGTTCCCCTCGCCCCGATGGTCACAGAAACCGTTAGGAAAATGGAAGAAGGTGTTGGAATGCGGCTCTTATTGGAGGGCAAGAGGAGACTGACTATTGGAACCGACGGCTTAGAGTTTAATGGTACGAGAAGCATTTGGTCAAAGACTTTGACTGATCATGAACAGGTCCGATTGCCAAGAAAGACGGTCGTTCTTCTTGTGCTCCTCTCACAAGCGGTAAGAGTATTGATCACAGGATTTTTTTTAAGCATATAATGAGCCGCTAATCGGTTATTGTTTACCTTCCAGCTGGATCTTCAAAGGATGTTATCCCCTTCTACAATGTGTTATGGGCCGAATTCGCCGATAATCAAATCACGGTCGACTATGCTATCCACGCTTCGAGAAAGCTGATCAAACCTGGGAAATGGGAATTTCAACTTGCTGCAGATGATGATGATGAGGGAAACAGCGCAACGCCGGCCGAGACTTTTGTCAAAACCCTGTTGTCACGCGCATACGGCGATGCGCCGCCTTGTAAACGCGCTTATGTCTTGGTCAACCCGAACTCAGGTCCTGGAAAGGCCGTCAAGCAGTGGGAAAACGAGGTAAAACCGCTTTTTGATGCAGCTAGAATGCAACTTGACGTTGTCATTCTTAAGCGCGGTGGCGAGGCCGTCGAGTTGGCGCAATATGCCGACCTGTCGAGGTACGATACCATCATGGCGTGCTCTGGAGATGGCACGCCACACGAGATTTTCAACGGACTTGCTAAGCGGCCGGATGCTGCGAAGGCACTATCTATGGTGGCCGTCAGTCACATCCCTTGCGGCTCAGGTAATGCATTCTCTTGCAACCTGTACGGTTCCCATCGGCCCTCTTTTGCCGCCCTGGCTATCATCAAAGGCATTGTGACCCCGTTGGATCTGGTATCAGTCACGTCCGGTAACAACCGTATCATCTCATTTCTTTCTCAGACGCTGGGTCTCATTGCTGAATGCGATCTCGGCACAGAGAATATGCGATGGATGGGAAGTGCGCGATTCGAAGTGGGTGTTGTGCAGCGCATGTACAAGAAGAAATGCTATCCGTTTGATCTGGCGGTCAAGGTTGAGATTGAGGAAAAAGAGAGTGTCAAGGCACACTACAAGCATCATGCTAGCACCGCAAGCCTCGCCCAGTTGGCTAAGAACGCTGAAGCGAAAACTGTAGCCGATGGTGCTGGCCTGCCAGAACTGAAGTATGGTACAATCAAAGATGAGCTTCCCGAAGGCTGGGAGTTGATCCCATACAATAAAGTTGGCACTTTCTACGCAGGCAATGTAAGTATCCCGACCGAGGCTTACATTCAGGGAGGTACTGACAGTTCTAGATGGCATACATGTCGCCCGATGCTCCCTTTTTCGCTGCTTCGCTAATTTCCGATGGTTTGATGGATCTCATCACTATTGATGGTGACCTGCCCTTTCTCACCGCGATCCAGGTACTTCTTGACGTCGAAGCTGAGCGATTATTCGACAACCCGCACGTCACATACAAGAAGATCTCGGCATACCGCATCATTCCTCGTGATCAAGATGATGGTTACATTAGCATTGATGGTGAGAAGTGTCCATTTGGGCCGTTTCAGGCTGAGATCCACCGGGGTCTTGGAAGAGTCATCTCGAAGTCTGGCAAATATGAGGCTTCAGGGCCAAAGGGGTGGGACAAGGTGACGCTGGCTGATCGTATCCACGGTTAAGGTTAATATCTTTGATCTTTCCTTTTGAGATAAACCTTTTGGTGATGATAATCATAGAAGCGGTTGAGAAGAAGAGCTTCTCGACGAATAATGATACCCACGAGAAGAATTTTGTTATAAGGTGGAAGCCGGTTAATAGGAGCAGATTGAATAATTCAATAATCAATGCAATTCTCATGAACTACTGGTTAAGATATCTGACGGCTGTGATCATCGTGATGGTGTAGTCGACCTACTGGTACTGCTTGATCGGAAAAACCGGGCGCTGACACCAAGCACTCAACAAGATCTGTTGTAAGCATTCTGATATCGAACATGATAACAAAATACCTAGGTACCTCATCATCGAAGTAAATTGGACACAAGTAGGATTGTCATGATGATGGAAGCAGGAACCAACAGTGGATCGTGGGGTCCTGGGAGACAACTACCCCACTATTATCAACCTCACTCTTCACAGCAACCTCATTCTTTCATTATCGAAGGCATGGCAATACGTCGTCAGGTTACCTGAACTAACGCATCGTAGTACACCAACCCTTGCGACAGTGTACTTAGGGGTTTCTAGCTTCATATTTCACACTTCATTCATGGTACTAAACACACTCCAGAAACACATACGCTATGCCCCGTAGAGGTCGAGGTGGCAGGATGCCCTCAGGGCCCTGGGGAAGGTTGAAGCCCGTCGAGCAAGACCCGTTGCTGGATATGGGTCTTCCTTCTAAGGGAGATGACAGGTATCTACTTATAGTACAATCTTGCTGCCTCATCTAACAACAGACTGACCAGAATACATAGGTTGCTGAACCACAAAACTCAGGAATGGTACTACAACCAGATCATTTCACGCTTCCTTGCATTTTGTACCGAAGCAGGCGATAAGGACTCAATCATACGCAGTTTTGAAGCTCTTGACATAAGAGCAGTTGATTCAACTCCTGCTACGCGGTATACTAAGCCCCCACATGGATATGTGTCAACATCAGCAGCGGCGTCTACGGCCATAGTGTCACCACCGACCTCTTCGACGTCAGCTGCAGATGCTACATGCGTCTCTAAGGTTACTGATTCGCCATCGGACGATGCTGCTGCTCCGCTCTCCTCGCTAGCAGGCCCGTTGAAGGCTCTCCGTTCGATCATTCCTTCCAGCGGCCCAACCACTGCCATGCTGGCAGCCATTGAGGACCCCGATAACACAAAATCCCTGCAAGATGTTCTAATGGCGCTGAGAAAGCTTCGAGAAGGATTGGTGGCTACGAAGCGAGCCGATCTCTTTTCCATACAAGCCTACATCTTCTCCATCCGCCTGTCCATTCTCGCCAAGCACCCTGAGTCATATCATCCTGCAATTCTGCACCTTCTTCGATACGTGGCTGTGTGGACACCCATGGTCCAAAGTGAAATTGAAGAAATTGCTGGTTACTTCATGCTGGATGCCGCATGTCGGCGTAGGGATCTGACGGAGGCGTATTTCATCAGGCAGGACTTCAACATCAGAAACAAGAAGTTGGATCATATACTCAAGGCGCTAGCACATGACAACTATATCACGTGGCAGGCTGCCAAGGAACAAGTCGATCGCCATTGCCTCAAGTTGATGGAGTGGGCGGATGATGACATGAGGCTTCATACATTGAAATGCTTTGGGAGATCGTACCTTCACGTTGACTTGCCTTACTTAGAATTTTCCGCTGGCCGCAAATGGAATGAGCTGAAAGAGAAGGACAGTGTCGGGTGGGATCTGGAAGACGAGAAAGTCACAATTAAACGAGTAAGAGCAAGATGAGATTCGTTTGCTAGTGCCGTGTACCAGAAGGAGTCACCAGACAGGAGGAGGCTGTTTGTTGAGAAGATTTTGCTTGTTACTCCTTCTAATGTATCGAGACTTCTGTACAGACCTCACGTTTTCTGGTTCTACTGTTTGAGAAAAGTCTACCTAGTGCTTCGGTGACTCGCCCTCCAACGGGGCTCCTTCACAACACTGGTTTCGGCGGTTGCCTTGCGTTTGAGGGAGCATCAAACAAATCACTCCAAGACTCAAGACTTCAACTCTCAGGCCTGAAATCGAAGCGTGCGGGCCCTCTTCAAGCACAGCCATTACCAACCCGAAAAGGCTTTTCAGGCGATGCCTAGTGTCAGGATACAACCCAGCTCATCCCAGGAGTCTTTTACCAACTCTCCCTCTCTACAACTTGGCACAAGATCAGTCGCAAGTTGAATCTATTGTATTCTTCCCAACACATATCATTTGCGCCTCCTCGTCTAAGGCTTTCTGACCGTGTCATGCCGCAACCAACTCGCAAAAGGGCGCGTACCAAGGCCGCTCCCAAAGACGATGTGGCTGAAGAGCAACAGTCTACCGTCTTCACAGACCGTCGCACCTCTTGGCTCGTCAAGTGCGTATATTTATTCACCTTTCTTCCAGACTCTTCAGTCTACATCTTTCGAATGTGCTATACTGAATAATTTACTGACATGTCTGCTTGTGTAGAGGTGACGAGCAGATGGTGGAGCTCAGAGTGAAAACGGAGACTTTTCATATCGCCAGAAGTGTGCTCACCAAGAATTCGGAGTACTTTGAAGGATGCCTAGCTGGACGCTTCGTCGAGGCTAAGAAGGGGGTTGTTGAATTCCACGATGACGAGATTGAGCCGCGGTATCTCGGCCTTTACATCGGGCTTGCATACAGCCACTCTTCCATCGTCCCTCACACGCCTCCTCGCCCAGCCCAGAACCCTGAGACCATGGCCGCAAAGACTCCCATGCGTGACTATATCGAGGTCTACAAGCTTTGCGACCGCTTCATCAGCCCAGAAATGGGTGAATTCATTATGCGCTGTATCGATGTCGCAATCGGCAATGGGCATCGTGCCCTTTACCGTACTGATGGTGACGAGGGAACACAGAAGCTGCTGATGCGAGATTTTGCGGACGGCTACGAGGTCCTGAACATGCAGCAAAATGCACAGGTCGAGATGGGTGAGCGAATGATCACCTATTTTTGCGAAGGTGTTAGCTATCGCGCATGGATCGATACCATGGAGGAGTTGATGGATCGCCCTAAGTTTGTAGCTGCCGTTTCCCGTGGCTTTGCAACAAAACTTCGAGAGCTGCAGATTCGGCTCAAGAGCATCAAGCGCCGGGAGTTGGTCGGTCCTGGACCTATCTAGATCGATTGATAACAAGCCTGGCAATGGAAGTTGATGGATAATTTGAAGAAGGGAAATCAAGACCATATGAGGAAATGATGACGACTCAATATAGGTACTCTAAGGATGACGCTGAGCAGCGTTTGAGAAGCACACAGTAGCTAAACCCCAAGCGTCGAGAAAAAATAGCAAACAGTTACCAACATAGATATTGAAAACAACCCATATTTGATACCAGCGAAGTTTGTGCACGCCTTCTGATCTGGTTTATATTCCAAAGCGCTCGTTTATTTACAGATGTGTTATTCTAAATAAAAGCGATTCAGAAGAAAATCACGAGAACAAACATTCTCCTTTGGTGTATAGACACATGACTGTGGACACTCTCGCAATAAATGTTTTGTCGTGGAAAGTCTCTCCAGTAGTGATATTGGAATATTGATTCCATTGGAAGAGAAATAGATTTGGAGCTACGACAAAATAGATTGCCGAAGCGGCAAGCAAAATAATTGGGGTGCCTTAATCTTTACGAATGTCACTCATATTATTGAACTATTATAGCAATATGTTTACTCGCCTCTAATCGTATATCGGAAGATTTCTATACGTACCTACTAGGTATTTACATGATAACCCTGAGGGATTGATAAGGTAATCTATCTTCCATTAACATTCCGATTCTCTTACACAATCGCATCAAGGAATCTCCCGGCTCAGATTCAAACAACCTTGGCTAAGCAAAAAAAATCGATAAAACTTTGATGTCGTTGTCGTATGAAATCGCGGAATATGACCACCGGAGCAAGCCAGGACGTAATGGACATCAATCACCGCGGCACGGTAATGTCAGATCCAAGTGCTTAGAACTGGCTGGATAGGGACTCAGGGAGAGCCGGCTAAGTTGAGTGGTCGGGGGTGGGTCCCCCGACCTTCCGCTCGGACATACTAGGTTAGCCGGCGGGAAACCTCGGCCTGTGATCCAGCGAGGCTCATGACGTTGGAAGGTAAGTTTTCAAGGTAAGGAAAAGCCAGATAAGGGTCCAAGTCTAGATCATCGTCTAGTTGAACGTGTGAAAGGCTGATAAGTATAGAAAACAAGGAACTCAAAGATGTAAAGAATGAAGTATTGACATGTGAGCTCTCAAGTGAATAGTGTAAGTGAGGAATGAATGAATGTGATCAGTGTAATTTGGGATATCTCTAGGCTCAGTGTAAGAATCTATTGTATTTACTTCACCGAAACCATTCGTCAAGCTGACTAGGATCGGGTGATGTTTAACACAAGGGATCGACTTCGATTCTCGTCGGATGTTGTTCTCTTGATGATGAGGCTCCCAGGCAAGATAAATTTTGGGGTTAAGTCAATCAGTCGGATGATTGGCACCTTTCAGGTAATAATCGCAAACAAGTGGTATTCCTTTAAACGCCGTTCCATGCATTTTCGCGGGTTCAGATCGTGATGGCATCCGTGCCAATAAACTCCGACACACCTTCATGAGAGTGAGTGATCGCGTCGCTTCAGATCTACGTATAGAACGAAGTAAGTGTAGGACGAGGGGTTGTCGGCTCGGCTCGGTTTGGTTCTTTCCTTTTTTCGTTTAAACGTAGATCTCATTTATCGTTTCTCGTAAAATTGTACGGCCTTTTCGAGTTCGTCGAGGCTTGATCGATCGCCATACATGTTCATCAAAGCTTCATTTCGCTCGCGGTAGGCGGCATTCTCGCGCTCTGTGGCTTCCATCTGAGCCATGCGTCGTTTCGCCACCATTTCGAGAGAGAGCTTTGCCCCGTAGCCAACAGCTACAATAGCAACGACGGGTTTGGCCCTTTGAAGTGGTCAGCACATGAAGGGAAGTCGAGTATCATCCATGCATGTACTTACAATCTTGCAAAAGACATTCTCTTCTGGGGACGAAGGTGAGGAACAATATTAGGGTGAATACGGGCGGCAGTGGAAAATGCTTGTCGAGGAACACGCATCATTGTGAGGAAGGAAGAGGAGACGAGGGGAAACGTGAAGAGAGAGGGTTCTTCTTTAAGGACTTGACTTGGCAAGGGGTATTGTAATCTATACAGAGTTGGTAGGTAGGTAAAGTCAAGGAAAGTGGCAGGTGCTATAAGTAGCTGTAAGTCGGTAATAGTAATCCGTGCTCGAACTAGTAGTCTAGTAGGTACCTAGGTAGGTACTATTGATGAGCGGAGGGAGGAAACTCAGTTAACAAAACGGCTAGGAGGAAGGAGGGGAGGAGCATTGATATAAGTCTCTCCTGATCTATGTTTTATATGGCTACAAGAAAAGAACACAACAATTCAATTACCTGGCTAGTAAAGAGAGCCCTGGATTAGAATGTGCGTAACCCTGACCTGGCTGGTGCCCATGACCCATGATCGAACGACAATATCTTTAAGGACATGGGGATAGCCGCCTTTACTGACTGAGGAGTGGGTTGGGGGTGTGAGTGCGCCCCAGATTGTGCGGAGCGGCACTGAAGCCGATCACCTGGATCAGGTGCTTAGCGTCTAGTGACCGGTAGGAGTTGCCTCTACAGTAGCTACAGTTGTAGACCAGGCCCTGTATACCAACAGAGGGTGAAGTGGGGAAAGCTGCCCGCCCGTGAACGGTGCGGGAACGGATGGGTGTGGTACGACATGCGGGATGAGCTTGAAATGGCGGGGTTGGAAAGAATCGGATTGGATACCTATTGGAGTTTCACTTGCAGTTTAATGTCAATCACTTTTTAGTCCAAAACGAGCATAAATATGTCCAAGGCAGGCTTCAAAAGGTAAATTACCAAAAGGTATATAGTTAGAGATAATTCACAGTAATTGCATAGAATAACTTATTCCGGTTGAAGCCAGGTCTCAAACATGTTCGCCGTCCTTTCTGAATCAGTCTGAACCTTATTAGGCAATCGGCAGGAACCCGCAAACATTCGATCAAGGAAGTCCCACCAAGTAGAATTACCTATGTGCGGCCAATGGTGGTGTGTGGTGGGGGGGGCATCCGCTCTAATCTCACCACCATGACCTCACCGTGGCCTGTCCACGATTCATCAGGTCCATCCCGCTTCTAACTAAAGGAGCTTTTGTTTTCTTTCTGACACACACTCAGTACTGCCCGTCACTGGACTGCTGCAGTTGGGAAAGCCCCAACTTTTATGGCACCACCACATATTCATCCGCAATATCTGCTGTAGCTGAGGGCATATCAAGTGATATGGACATCTCGTCTCCGTAACACTTTATTGCATAATCGATTGCAGTCATTTCGGTCTCTGGCTACTTTCTGCTATAACTACTACGGTCAATAGTATCTGCTTTAACCCTCGTGTCTAGGACGAGCTTTTAGGACGAAATGGGCAATATTGTGGTGTTTGAACTTTCCCCGCGTCCTGCACGCGATTCAAAACTTGACTGGTTCCATAAGGGGAAGACAACCAGCCTGCCATTGCTGCCAATCATTAGACCTGTATCCCCTCCATGATCTATTTCCCTTCTTGTTTCCCCTCGACACATCCATTGCTTTGACCGCTACAACACGAGGCCAATGAAAAGAAGCTCATCACAAAGGAAGGGAGGAATATCTGCTCAACCTTGCGCTATATTCTCTTTTATTTATGATCTTACGAGCAACAAAACGTAGTTTGTTCAGTCGCCGTCTCGAACCTCGCTTGGCTCTGCATTAGTTATGGAGAATTCTATCTAGGGTCTTAACTCTTGCTTAGGTATATCTATGTACCTTGACTGGGCTATGTTGTCCAAGCCGAGAAGACCCAGGTCTTGAGCTTTCTGTGCAGCTCGGTATTTAGTACATAAGTAGATAAAGTCATAGAGTCTGTTGTGTTCTATATTTAATATCAAATCATCAACCCTGCGGCCATCAGTCAGCGTATAGAAACATTCGTTACCAATCAAACTTGTCGATGTCAATTCTATATCTCGGTTTTGATATCCATTCCCAGTCTATTCTTGTACCATTGGTAGAAAAACTGATCTCGTATCATTATGCTCAGGACCACCCTCAGAGCATCAGCTTTTGAAGCCAGGGTCTTGGGGGCATGGATCCGGGCCGGCAGATGGTATACATGCGCTGAATCCACTCGCAAACAATCATGATGCAAAGACGGCCCGGTCGTTGTCCAGTGATTTCTGGTTCAGTATCTCTAAGCGAGCTGCACGTTTTGAAGCCTTTTCACGACCCCGACCATCATTATCTATTCTACCGATACTGATGATATATTCTTGTGTACGACTATGTTATCGTGCAGTTACAAACCAGTGCAGATGCATAGTTACAGTTTGAGTTGAGAAAGACATTACCTGTCTATACCTAGTAGGCGCTACCTACTATGTAGGTAGTGAGTAGTGGGCTGCAAGTGCATACTAATTCCTTACATCAAAGAACGTCAGTTTCTAAAGTCTAACACTTCCCTCACGTGCAGCTGCGTTATTTTATTATAAGATGTAGGGCACATCGAGCAACTCAAAAGCAGAGTAAACAGCCCGCTTCTACTTCCTCCACCACGACTGAGGAGTATTTGTTTATATTGCGTCTGATCATATTCAGTTGGTACATACGACCAAAGGTAGTGGAAAATACGGGATCCCGTCCGCTCTCCCATAGTCAAGCCACGAACCGGCGGATTAGTAGTTGGGTAGGTGACGACCAGCGAATCCCCGCTGCTGTATGTTTGTGTTTTTTATCCGGACTATACGTCCATCACCTTTCCACCTACTTATTATATCAAGGGGCTATCAGGCGGTTTTATTTTATAAAATCGTGAGGAGTAGTTCATATTTTTATCTTTAGAAGGAAATTCTATACTATGGTAGAAGACTGCCAATCTTCACTAAGAAACGAGAAGAAATGCCTTAACTATCATCCATGTGGCTCCGCAGTGCTAACCCCTTCGGTCACTCAAACGAATACTCTTCCTTGCCCAAATGTCACTACATCATGTTATACTTCTCGTTGTTTTGTCCAATACCTCCCAGATATCCCACTTTGTCAAGTACCTCCTGCTCCGTCTTCTCAACATAATCCCGCAGCTGAAAGACATCACCATCGACAACTTCGTCGGGGTCTCCAAGAGGATATTTACATAGCCAAATATCCCATACACGGTCCCATACGTGGTAGGTGCGTATGAAATCAGTATCGAAACAGGCTTGTTGCCACATCAATTTGTAATGGAATAGCATGGCTGTCATGAATTGTCCCACACCTTCGCGAGAACCAATTTTCCAGTTCTCTGAGCGTGGCGTCTTTTGCTGGCGCCACGTTTCAGAACATACAAGAAAACGCAAAATCAACTGCTGAAGATCCCATTTGTCTTTAACTTCGGGTTCAGGACTGATATAGCCATGGGCCAGTCGAGCCCTCGCCGTTGTTTTGATGCCGAACATGATGTCCAGGAAGACTGGTCGAGCCTTCACAAGAGCCTTTTGGAAGTCCTCGTCAGATAGTCGATATCTACGTCTATCGTATTCCGCAATGAAGTGCCAAAATGCAGTTCGTACAGGTGGTGAGTCTATAAAAGACAAGAGGCCTCGAACTCTGTGTTCCTTTCTGTTGGTGTCCTGGATATCGAAGAACTTCGTGATCACGGCATCAGCGAAGTCTTTGTGGTAAACAGCTACGGGAAGTCCCTCAAGGCTACTTGGAAAGTCAGTTAAATGTAAGAGTGGGTTTGAGGATATTTCAAATTCTTGGTTGCAGCTCTTGTCGTTGCACCAGACCTCTGACGGGTTTGCTCTTCCTTGAGAAACTTGGCGGAGGACCAGGGCTCTGCGGATGAGTTGAGAGCGTCGCAATGTGCGAAAGCCTTGTGCAGTAAAGCGGTGGTCATAAGTGGAAGTCTCAGGAGGACCTGGGTTCAAGGTACTGTCGGTATTTCCCATGGTGTCAGATACGGGGGAAGAAGTTGATGATCGTAATGCGGAAACCCCCAGGCTCCCTGGGGGTTTAAAATATTATTTATAACTGCGTTATTCCTCAGAAGCTGTTCCCGTGTACGTCACGCGTACCAGCGTTCGGTGAACACCAGAAGTAAAGAAGAAAGGCTGAGGTTGCCATTGTTCTACGAGCGGTTTGTGCACCTGGGTATACTCAAAGAACACTGGAGGAAACAAGCAATCGTTCCTTTCTACACCTACGAGCTTTGTCAACTCCAAAGAAATATATACCTTTTTGACAATGAACATCACAATTAACATATGTCCTTCCTGTACCCATGGCTCAAAGAGTGACACAGTGCTTCCATTGAGCTTATAGGCATGCCCCCTAAAGATCTCTGCCAAGAAGGACCAGTTCTTTGAGATGCCTTTCACAGAATCATTACCATAGAAACTTCCTACAATTCTTGCTTCCGCACAGACACGGCGTCATGTGGCTTTTCTCTCCCGACTCCTCTCCCTCATGCGAGACTCCATCAACATAGTCAAAGGTCAGCTCCTCTCCCCTCGGTATATCCTTGATTGCGAACAAGGCAAGATCATGTATATGTTTATCAGCATGGTCGCCCACGCGTGCAAAGATTCGCATGTTGGGCTCGCAAGAGTGGTTGACAAAGCGTGTTGGGCCAGACATAAATTCGCCGTCAACTTCAAGGGAAGGTCCTTTTAGTCGGGTGTCGAGCGAGTCTGGGTCGGTAAATTTATCCAGCGCGAAAAGGTAAACATCCTTGCGTTGCGAGATGGCAGATTGGCTGCGGCGACGGTCTGCTTCCGTTGATGTGATGATCTCACCCAGATACCGATCAACGAACTGCCCCTTCTTGATAGGCACAGGTGATCTTACTCCTGCAACAGATGAAGTTAGTGAGCTGCACACATGTTCTTGACGAGAAGATGCACCTACCCCACCCTCGGTCTTCAGTGCGAAAGATCTCCAAAGGTATAGTCCTGCCGCGCTCAACGACGCGATTAGGGCAGTTTATACTACAGGCACAGCTCTGGTGACACTCGTATATGGGCATCTTGGAGTTGTGGAACTTGGATCGCAAGAGGCCAGCTTTTGTGCCATGGGCGTGGTAGGCGTACGCTTTCCTGCGCGGCCGGTCAACTTCCATGTCGTCGATAGCATCTCCAAATGGATCATCTTCATCTTCACTCGCGTCTTCTTCATCTAGATCAGCCAGGCAATGACAGCCCATGAACTGGCACTCGGCGTCGTTATCACAGGAGCAGCCGCTGTGGAAGCTATCCTCAGCCTGTCTAACTCCAACACCAAGTACCACATTTTTAATGAAGCGAAAATCATCTGGGAGAACCTCGGAATCCTGCTCGTTAACCACCGTGACTGGTAAAGTCGAGTGAGTTGGGAAAGAGCGTATTTGACACCAGTGACAGTTGTTGCATTCTTCTTGGTAGCCCTGATTTCCAGATCAGTTTAATTGCAGTATGCGACCCAAGCCTACGAGATTGTACCTCTTTGCCATGATAATAAAAATGTCGCTCCGTTGCTTTTTGCATTCTGGACATCTTTCTCTGGTGGTAGTGAACACGCTCCCACTGTTACGAAAAGCGAAGATGAAGAGAATGATTTATTGTTCGGATGATTTGGGGAAAAGAAAGACCAGATTGTTGTTAGCTAATGAGTTCAGGCGAAAGATCCTACGATATGGTAAGATGTAAAGCAGATACATTCGAGTCGGACCAGACACAGAAGGCCGTCAATATTGGAAGCATGGGCGGCGGTCGATCAAGGTGAAGCACTGATTACAGCGGACTTGGTGGGTGCTAGCTTAGTCTATACCATCTTGTGATTGGTCAACATTCGGTGGGTAAAGGTTGACACCTAAGCATGTATCAAGCTACAGGTAGGAATACAGGTGCCTGCATCAGTACTTATCTAGGTACTTACTATAGGGGAAGGGGTTCTTTCTTTTAATATGGATAGATGATAAAATAAGGCTGTTCTCTGGCTGTTGGCAGTACTGATATGGCATACTAAATTCTGACATGATATATATACCTCTAATAGCCAGCGGACAGCCTGAATTTGTCATCTAAACATGTTAAAAAAGAAGAAGAAGAAAAAACACCCAACCCGCGATGGTAGAAACCTAGATAGGTAGGTACCTGGTAGTCTGTGTTAGGTACTAAGGTATGATACTCAGACAACCTCTACCAACAACGACCAACATTTGACCAACTCCAGCAAGATACAACAGGGACAACTACCTATTGACTGCGCCTTTAGTTTCTACAGTTAGGTACATTTAACTTTTCTGGCTGGGTCCGTAGGACTGCGTCAACAGCCTTGCACATACGCAGCGTCTACATCATTCTACATGAAAGGCCGCGTTTTGTCCGTTCATTTATTGTCACTGTTACGGTAATACATCTTGAACTTAATATTTGTCACTTTGGACAGTCTCATCGATCAACCGACCTTTTTTGCAATCAACGGGGTGTTTCTCGTTTCATTTCTTTTCCCTCTTTATACCGTAAATCAGCCAGTACCTTAGACGCCTAAGTTTTCCACTGAGGCTGATAAATATCGCTTTAATTAGTCTAGGACCCTTATCCGTAATGTTCTTCCTATCAACTGCCTAGATATTTTAAGCTTCCGAGAACTGGACTAAACGAGTCCCGCTTTTGTACTGCCTCCCCTGGTCGTGACCTGTTGGAAAAGCGCCCCAAAAATGGGAGTCAATAGGTTCGGCGATTCCTGACCAGACCGAAACTCGGCTCCCGTCTTGCTTGATTCATTATTTCCTCTTGTTGTGTCTTTTCTTTTGTTGCCCTGCGCCTCTTGCCTGCGTGCGCCACGGCCTTCTTTTCCTTCTCCTCCTCTTCCTCTAAACCTTCCCTTCTTAGCATCTTGCTCATTGCTCATTCACTTCTTCGCGATCAATTGTGACTCTGGCCAACCCTACCAATGATGGCTAGTCGCTAAAGTTGGGATTATCATTCCTCTACTCAACCGTTCAATCCACAAGCTCAACGCCGATCGTCGCCGCCCTCATAGACTACTTCACTGTAGCCAGAATGGTACAGCGATTCTTCAACTCGCCCGAAAGAATCCCACGTTCTCTAACATACAGTGCTAGGGTTGCTGTCTTTCCCGTTCTTCGGGGCCTAACTCACCTTACCCAGGTGGCGCACCCAATGCTTCATCGCGTGCTATCAATCCTCCCCCGCTGTCCCTTTCTGAAGCCGCTCAACCACAAATCCCTACCGAAAGACGTCGCCAGCGTCGCCGCAATGACCGTCCCTTGGATCAACATATCGACAAGCCCTTGCGGCGACATGAATGGACTTCTCGCGATCGAACCTGGACCAGGAGTGAATTGGCAAAGGAACGGGCCGCCTTCTTCGATACACGAGTCACTGGACGACCCGAGATATGGCAGACTATTCACGCAGCGCTGCAGGTTCTATGGGATCCCGCAAGTCAAGACGCCCAGGACGATGGATCAAATGGACTTGCGACAGCTCAAATGATTCTGTCGGCCGCCGAGATTTCACTACCCACTGGCGACCTCGCCAACGGCGTTTATGATGCTTTCGGAAACTATTATCAGCTGTCTGAATGGGCTGTTTCCGACCCGCAGAATCTTGGAGAGGACCCGGAAACCGGTGCCAAAGGCGACATTTCCACTATGGGCGACGACACAGCAGCCGACGAAGAGTTAAGCGACGATGAGCTTAATGGCAAAAAGCAAGAAAAGGGCAAGGAGGTAGACGAGGTGCAGAAAGTGGTCAAGTTACGAGCTAGACTCAGCGAAAACGGTCAGGACATTAATGTCAGCATATCAGAGTTGGAAACCGTGCGAAGCGTAGCCAAAAAAATTGCGCTCGAGGCTGATGTGAGTACTCACTTTCCTACCCTGACAAATTCCTCGTTCAACGGGGTATGAACGAGAATAGTGCTAACGTATTTCTCAGCTTGCTTCTACAAAGAAGATTAGGATAGCATATATGGGCAAGATCCTCAAGGATAACTTGTCTTTATCCGCTCAAAACTGGAGGACAGGGCATGTCGTGAATGCTCTCGTCTTTGACGTCGTTTAGTTATTGTGCCTGACTGTCTTTCACACCAACCTGACTCGGTTGATTTCAAGGCTGGCATCCGTCATGAACGCTTCTCGCAGCCAATATATTAATCACCAACCTTCTCAACGCCTACACCCATTCTCATGGCAATATTCCTTTCATTGGTTTATCAACGCCGACTATTCTTGGACAATACCCCATCTTGTTTATCCTGTCTACTGTATTCATTTCTATTGGAGTTGGAGGATGATGGTCCAGCGATAATTTGTTTAGTATCTTGTATTACCGTTGTCTCTTGTGTCCCACTGAACCCATGCATGCATATCGATAAACTAAACGAGGTACCCGACGTGTATGGTAACATTCATAATAATTCTACTTTTCCTTGCCATCCATAAAGAGAAGTCACTCCAACACCCTTGTAATAGATGATCCATATCTTGAAAAGGTTCTCTTTCTTTTTGAAACCATGTGCCTTTATAATCAACATCTACTTAAGCCTGCTTACAATGAACACTACCAGGGACCCATCGCATTGTCTTTTGGTGGGAAACACCCATTAACATGCTCCGCCCCTGACTCCACCCCTACCATCGTCATGAATCTTGAAATGTTTTGGTAGCCTGTGTTCGTGTGATTCGATTCAGGTACCTTTACGTATCATCAGTTGGTCTAAGAAGTTGAGCCAATCTTATTGAGACCCTTCAGTGAGCCCAGGCTCAGGGCTAGACCTTGTGATCGACTCCTTATTCTTACGAACCCAGTAATGGGTCCGTCCTCGCCTTCCTTCTCAATGCTCAGGTTGGCGAGAGCATCCTCGCCTAGTTTAGTGGTTAGCAAAGCCTGGCGCGTAGTCAAACCGATCGAACTTACCGAAAACGCTTCTTGCGTACAAGTTAGCGCTCAAAAACTGGCAGTCACCCTTGAGGCTGGCTTCTGGCGTCAAGCAGTTCATATTTGTGCAAGCCATTAACTGATCAAGGAAGTCGCGAAGTGTCTTGGCCTTGGAATTGATGTTGACCTTGTTCTCCCACTCAAACTCAGTCCACATGGTACGGAACTGAGTTTCGGTGCAAGTAGCAGGCTGTATATAATCCATGATGTCGACATGCAGGTCATTAAGAATAACAACATTGGTATCAGTAGAGTGAGCACCGTCATAGACGACGTTACCGAAGATAACACCAGTATCTGTTGATGAGACCTTGATCGTGCATTGGACGTTATGGAAGTCATGAGGACCCAGGTTTTGTGTGGTAGGTCGTTCGACCACCTTCAAGTCACCAAGGGTGGCAAACTCGACTGACAGGTTCTGGAGAGTTTCAGTAGTCTGGTTGACCAGAAGGACATCGAGAACGATATCGAACTGGTGGACCTTGACATATGCTTCAGCATAGACGGGATCAGAGAAGCCAGTCAACTGGACCACACGGCTAAGCTTGGAAGAGAGGTCCTCAGCGGCGCCCTCACCACCTGTTGCCCTCTCCAAATCCACTTCAATCTCATCGAGGCCGTCAGTAGTGTTTTTCTTGGCGAGTTGTCGAATGGGAACAACATCATCAACCTGCACAGCTGCCTTGGCCTTCTCGAAAGCTTCTTTGGCGGCCCGCTTCTTCTCCTCCACCTGAACCATCGCCCGGAAAGCCTTTCGGGTGTCATCTAACCAGACAGTCTCGAGTTCCTTCTTCTCTTCAAACTCGGCCAAAGAGCGCACGCAGGACATGATTCGGTCTACAGAATCCTCGTCAATGGGGGCTTTGACAAATTGAGACTGACCAACGCGGATGATGGATATCATGATAAGCATAGCCTCAGCTCGGAGAGCGTTAGTACGGGCTTTGTCGGAAGAGATCTCATGGTGTCGCATGACAAGCTTGACGAGAGTGGATGACAGTACAGTTGCCAAATAGTAGTCCCCATCGAGTATCAGTTGACGCAGAGGAGGCTTCTGAGCAGTTTTGACGGCCTCCAACCTGGCAGCAGCTGAGGACTGACTAGTCAGAGCAGTCTCAGTCGCGTAAGTGCCATCAGCAAGAACCTTGCGTGAGCCAGATGGTGCAGCTGGCTTCGATGTGCCGTTGATATGGTCCTCAGTCTTCTCATCGCTGTCGTGGGAGTCAAGTAGCCGTTGCTCGGAGGCAAGAATTGGCATCTCGCCCAGGCTCGCACGTATCCTCTTCCAAGCTTCTCGGATGTCCTTCTCTTCAAGAGAGTATTCACCAATGATCCACATGATGCCACGGTAAACCTTGCCAGCTCGGACCTCTCCCAAGGTAGAGACAAGACGCTCGATAATGGTAGTTCGCAGGTTAGGGAACTTCTCGACCACCTCTTTCACAAAGTTGATGACATCGACAGCTGAAACGTTATTGAAGTCGGCGATGAAATCCATGAGAAGTTCGACGACGCTTGCAGCAACCTCAGAGAACTTGATAGCGCACTGATGAATCGAGTGGATGAGGAGTGATCGGTATTCGGTGTTCTTCTCGTATTCTTGATCGACGGTCTTGGAGAGCTCCTTCTTGAGCAGGAGAACAACCTCTTCGACATTCTTGCTAGACACCATCTCAAGGGCAAGACCGAGAGCCTTTCTTCGAACGTCGATATCGGTACTAGACAGAACTCGTAGGATCTCCATGGTGAGGTCGTCAAGGACACCTTCATTCTTCTTCCGCAATTGGTCAACTCGATCAAGTACGATGAGCTTAACGTTGTTGTCTGCCTCCTTGATACTCAACTCGATGAACTTGGCGGCGGCGGCCTTTACAGCAACTGGGTTGTTCGTAAGGGCGGTTAGGGACGAGGCGGCTTCGTATACGACGGTCGAGGCGCCGGCTTCCAGCAGGTCGAAAATCAATCTCAAATACCGAGCCTGTTCTAACAGTCAGTGGTTGCAGAGATCCTGTAGACAATTGTCCGACCAACCTTGTTCTGGGAATTCTGGACAGCATCCTTTCGAATAAACTCAAGCTCGACAAGTTGGAGAAGCTCTTCTGCATTAGGGATCCCTTCGAAAACGGAACTGAGATACAACAGGGCAGCATCATGGTCGATACTAGCAAGAGCGGCAAAGCCATTTCTTCGGCAGACACCATCACTCTCTCCCTCGAGGAAGGTGGAAATAAGTTCTGAGGCGTCGGGGATCAGAGAAGGCGAGTGTGTGTAAATAGAGGAGATGGCGAAGACAGCATTCTTTCGGACGTAGGCGTGTCGGTGTTCGAGGCAAGATCTCGCTGAAGAGAGGAGGGGCTCAATGAGCTCAGCTTCCCTCAGCTTGCAAAGGAAACGAAGAGTGTTTCCTCGGATGTATTCGTTGGGATGTTGAAGATCGTTTCGGATACCGTTGCTACGGAATTGCTGTCAGTGATGTTCGGTGGCTGCCATTGTCAAGCCTATGACTATAGGTAAAGGAGGACGAAGTCATACCAAACCAAAATCATTTCTTGCTTAAGCTTGCCGCTGCTGTCAAGCTTGGGACAGATCTCATAATAGAAGTAGAGGAGTTTCTTGAGAGGCTTGTACTTCGAGGGCATGACGAAACGGATAATGTGCATTAGCAAACTGGGCATGGGGTCACCGTTAAGCATAATGGTCAAGATGCGCTTCATGGTCTCAACCTTGCTCTCATCGGTGCCTTTCTCCAACTGCATGCGCAGGTCGGAAACGGTGGGGATATCGGCCGCATTGTCCTGATGAACTAAACTGTACGCATTCTCAAGGAAGCCAGACATCTTGAATGGTGTCGCCAGAACCTGGCCGAGAAAGTTGCTGAATGTGTTTGTTGTAGATGGGACGTGGCTCTTAGGGGGGCAGTGGGAGACGGATTGGAGGTACCAGTATAGGTTATATCGACTTCGGCGGTGGGGAGGCTCAGCTCAGGGGTTCGGGCTGCTCTAATGGAAGTTCAATTGTCGGGACAAATAGCAAGAATACGCCTAGGCCATTCGTTGAGTTATTCCAGCGCGCAATCGCTGTCGGTATTTTGCTAGAATTCCCTGTAGTAATTTCGACCAACTTGAGACAGCGTCAACTTCAAGAAGATCTGTCCTGCCAGCGATGTAGAACAGGTGGCACTAAGCCGACTAAAATGATGGGAGTGGTGCGGTCACGTGACTGTGTAAGGGATATGTAGGTACTTCGGAGCATCGAGCCTTGGGCCAGTCACCTAGTACCTACCTACCTAGAGGTAGTCACGCTTTGTCAATGTTTCCAACTGATACGTATTCTAGAAAAGACTCATGGATTAAACCATAATTCTTAGATATAAGGAGCATTTTTGACTTGACATCTAAGGGTAGAGTAGACGATTAAAGTTTAGAACGTTGTTTGGAATTAGCTGCTACAGTACATAGTACCGGGCGATGGTGATAGTGATGGCTCAGATTACTCAGTACCTCCCATAGTACCTACTAAGCTAGGTACTGAGGCACTAGATAATTGGCAATAGTACCTACCTTCCATAGGTACTGAGGTTCCTAGAGAGGTAAGGTACCTGGGTAGGTACATTTTGGTAGGTAAAGCTCTGCCCCGCCGATGAGTCCGTGCACACATACGCACATACGCCTTGAACTAACAGGTCCCGCCATTCTTTCTCAGCCTTGCGATCCTGAATTGGATTTATTTCTTAACCACAAAAAGCCAACACTTTCGACGCTATCTCTCACATACGCAGCCATGTCGTCGTCAAACGAACCGTTCTACCTGCGGTACTAGTATGTATCTGCGCTGGCTCAAACATTCTTGTTAACAATGCTAATGACGTCTCTACGAACAGCTCTGGCCACATGGGCCGTTTTGGTCACGAATTCCTAGGTACGAATGACCTCGAGCTTTTCGACTGCTGGAGATATTGGTTTTGACGGGACGGTGAACAGAGTTCGACTTCCGGGTTGTTGGTGACGGTCGCAGCGCGGTGGCCAGATACGCCAATAACTCCAATTACCGAAACGACAGCTTGATTCGAAAAGAGAGTTAGTGTCACCCCTTAAACCTGTACAACACTTTTTTCTCTGACAATGCGTTAGTGTGTGTAAGCTCCGTCATCGTTGATGAAATCAAACGCATTATCAAGACAAGCGAAATCACGAAGTACGTCAGCCCCGTTGCGCCGGAACCTCCATTGAGCGACTCTGACTATGAACAGAGAAGATGATTCAAAATGGCCACAGAAAAACAAAGACGGACGTCAGGAACTGGAGATCCGGATTGGTAACGATCACATTGCATTTGAGGTCAGTTTTGAGTCAGCGGTCTTCTAGAGAACACCATTAACAGCAAAGCAGACTGCCAAGATTGGATCGCTGGTTGATGTCACAGAGTCCGCTGACCCCGAAGGGTTGCGAGTGTTCTACTACCTCGTCCAGGATTTGAAAGCCCTAGTTTTCAGTCTCATCGCTTTGCACTTCAAGATCAAGCCTATCTAAACGGTAAACAAGGCGACAAGGGTTGAGCCGTGGCATTGCCTGCTCGAAACGGTCAGGCACACAGCAGCTGCACTGATAATGACGCGTCTGGTGTTTATGAACGACACCCAGCTGTCAAAGAGTGGTGTAGGACTCTATCACCAACACTGAGCGTGTACTTGACATATTACGAATAAGGAGGCATGGTTGCAAAAAAGGAACGATATCGTAACAGTGGACATCTCAGAAGGCAACTCCATCGTCTTTTATGTTCTACGCAATAACGAAGGAGTAATAAGGCTGGGTCAGATACTGCAGGCGGAGATCCTCCGACCAGATCTTGAGACGCCGGATAGTACATGTAGTACGGCAATTTAGCATTGCTGTGCCACCCTCGATTATGGTTGACAACGTAGGGTAGGATTATGCCGTGTTTCATATCTAGCTATAATTATATAATTCCGTGTAGCTGCAGTAATATATGTTGATCCCTGTGATAGGTACACGTAGGGTCGAGCGAGTGACGACTTTGGAATCAAATAGAGAGGATTTGCGTAAGATAGCTGAGGTAGTAGGTTGAAAACGACCGATAAAGCATTCTCTGGTGTGCGTTCTTAGGTTATTAGGAGGTAGCCTGTACCAAGGTGCAGTCACCACAACACAGACGTTTTCTGGTGTTGCAACAAAAAGTTGGATGTCAATCATGCGGTAAGTCTCGAAGCGAATAGTATTTTACTATGTAGATAGAAGTCCGTATGATTGGGCTCGTTACAACCCGCCTCATGAAGCCCATCACCCCATACGAAATGCAGGCGGGAATGCGGTGGGGGAATGCTGGGGCTGCCCAATGCTGGTCCCGTATATGTGATTATGGGTCACAGCGCGGAAGCAACCCGACGATTCCTGACGCGACAAAAACAAAAGCATCTGATCCCGATGGCGATATTGACCAAGGTTCCAAGCAAAGCATATGGCGAAGTACTTTCAGGATAAAGGAAACACCCCATGCTCTCAGTATACCTAGTTAGTAAGATCCCGTCACCGGCAGATCGCTTTATCACACTTTCGCTTCCTTTTGTGGGTGGTGCTAGTTAAAATCATCCATGGTAGTAGTCTTGTTAAGGTTCAGCCTGACCCGCCCAGATGGAATTGATCCCCTAGTCCAGCCTCATCACCTCCAAGGTGAAGAGAAGGGTAGTGGAGAATGGAGTTCGATTAGCATACTTCGTGTTACTGCGAAATCATTAAATCCCAAGTTGCTTTCTCACATGAGACTCAAATCTGGTTGTAATTGATACTAGATTGTGACAGACAAATCGAGCAAATCGCTGCCGTTTGGCTTCTCATCCTAGGTATTTAGCTTAGCGTAGGAGCAAAGTCTGCGTCAGAGGCAGTTGGAATACATTAGCTACTAGGTAGGTACCTGGGTAGGTAGATTGCTCGGGTGCTTCCACCGTTTACAATAAGATCTTCCTTCAAGCCACCCTGCAGGCCTAGATGTTCTCGAGTCAATGTTACACGGCATCAGCCATCAGTCCAAACACAACACCTACCAAGGGCACAATGCGGATATAGACCAGGCATTGTAGGTAGCGTGCCATGATCGAATGTGGACTACCTTAGTACTATGTAAGCATTGGAAGACTTTCCGTCTTGCCGAGTGGAGGTTGAAGCCCCCCACATATCCGCTACAGAACCCCAGAGCATCACCGACTGACTTGATCCCCATTTCTTTGCCATCGTCCCATTCGCGATCTGGCATACCTGCCTACATTACTTGCTTGCTTCCTCCTACTTTTCTCTTGTAACCTGAGACTTCCTTGTATTACTACCGTACTGCTTGCTACCCTGTCTCTTTGTCATGGTGACTTTCTAAGAGAGCTTTATACGCAATACCAGACTCACTTTACGGCTCTACCTAGGTAGTCTAGTTACCGAGATCGCCACCTGTTTGGTGATTAACACTAACTTGCTTCTTTCCTTCGCCATCGAATAGCGCTCGACGTCAGGACAGGCCTTTCAACTTGCAACATTCACCAGGCCGGCTTAATACCCTCAATTTCGTTGTTTTTTTCGCGTTTCAAATTATTACTTGTATTGCGTTGATATATTCGCTACATCACTATACTGTACTCCATACACGCCACAGACAATGCCAACGCCATCATCGAATCAGCCTGTCGAGGCATCTTCGCCGCGATCTTATAGCTTCTCAACATGCCCTGACGATGCCCAAAGCCAACCATACCCTACCTGGCAAGCACGCAACGAAGAACAGGCCCGTGCTGATGACGTTGGTATTCATTCTGGCCCTGGCCTATCTGTGGATGGTGCTTCGCCGCTCACTGTCGACGCGCCGACTGCACCTGGGTGCCCGAATGACGATACCATCATGTACGATGGGCGCCCATCAAACGACCTGTCTTCAAGATCTACCACCATGTCCCCACGCCCTCAAACCGCCACTACTACCGTAACAACCCCTATGCATGAAGGATCTGGGCCCGAAACGAAGGGAAGGGACGCCGAAACCGGCGATCAGATGAGTCGGGAGCTTTCCAACAGTGCACAGCGGGCTATTGAACCCCAATCATGTCCTTGCGAATCATCCAGGCGGCAAGGATCACCGAATCAGGAGTTGGAATGTATTGATTTCGATGCGCAAGAAGATGAGCTCTGGTCCCCATCCATGGGCCCTGACTACTCATGTATACGAGTGAGTCAACCTCAAAAGTTCAATTGGCATGATGCAACTTTCTGACAAAACGAAGACTATTCCATCGGCTCCGTCCTCCTACCTTCGCCCAGGTAGTAAGTTCCATGGAACACAACAGTCGGAACGCCAGGTCTACGATGTGCAGGTCGAGATCAAACACGTCGACATGCGGGAGTCTTTTCTTTGCGGCTATCTCCGGATTCAAGGTTGGTGCTAGGCACATGTCACTTTATACAAACGAAAAACTGACTCTAATGTTCAAGGTTTGACCGAGGATCATCCCACTCTCACAACATATTTCGAGGGAGAAATTATCGGCTCCAAATACAGCTTCTATACCCAGCACGAGAACTGGGGCGCAAATAGCAAGGTTGACTTAAGTCACTGGGCCAAATTTACAGCCTTTCGTCCATTTCAGAAGCAAGCCCGTAAGGGACCTGTCATCATTCGCGATGCCGCCCAACGAGAAACCATCTTCATGCGGTGGAAAGAGCATTTTTTGGTGCCAGACCACCGTGTGCGCACAATATCTGGCGCAAGTTTCGAGGGTTTCTATTATATCTGTTTCAACCAGGTTAAAGGCGAAGTGAGCGGCATATATTTCCACTCTAAAAGCGAAAAGTCCGTCCATTATACCTGTCAACGTTAAACTCATGAACTAACTGGTTATAGGTTCCAGCAACTGGAATTGAAGCATGTTCCCGATCGAGGATGCTTCGCCGCAACAGAGTTCCGCTAAGCATACTGTACTTTCGGGAATGCCTGTGGCACAAATTTGGAGCGTGACGTTGTCATGTGTATATGGACAACTTACCAAGACCGTTTCTGTGACGGTATAGGGGTGCTTGACACTATTACAAACACATAGATGCGGATACAGGGAGCTATGAACGTGGTATTATGACAACTTGACGAACATGCACGAACTCCGTTGCGAGTCACGTAAGTGTTTGGGATCTGTTTTTGAATCAGCCTGTCACATATGAGTCTGGAGCACAGGAGATCTTTGATGGGAGTAGAGCGAAGTCTTTTGAATGGGGTTTTATTCGTCTGCCTCAAACCTTTTGAAATATCCACGTCGAAACGGGTTGAGCTCGTCTGCTGATGTCCCCTCCAACTTGAGCTTTTGTCGGTTTGCATAGGTCTCAAGGGCTGATTGTGACACTTGTGAGTCGGGGAGTCGGCGATAGGTGATAAGTCTTCTTGACCCTGGCAGATGTCAGCTTTACAAAGTGAGCAAACGATGCTCCAAGAACAACTCACATTTGTTGAAGGATTGAGTACAGACCACAACCACCTCCATGTAAGGATGTGTCGGCACTGGGATTTCCTGGTTTTCATCGTTGGCAGTTGGCATCCAGAAAGACAAGCGTCCATCGTCAACGAGGGTATTAGCTGCAAAGTCAAGAATATCATCGAGCATTACCATAAAACTATAGGGCTTTTTTGGTGGCACGTAGGTTGTTTTCCTGCTATGGTCAGCGCAAGAATTGGGCACAACAGGCCAGTGTATGACGAACATTCCATGTTGCTTGCCTTGCTCTATCAGCCATGGCGTCTTTTCAGGATCGCGAAGACCAAGCACCCTCAGTCCTTCTCGTACGCCGTAGGGCGGATCGCAAACGATTCCGTCCCAAGTCCTACGATGCCGTCTAATGGGGGTGTTGGTCAAGTCAGCAGAAAACACATCTCCTAGGCCAGAGCCTATGCCATATTGTTCGAAATTCCCCTTGAGACTCTTGTTTCCACCCTCGCCACGGATGCTACGACCATCGATGTCACTTCCAAAAGCAAGCGCGCCGAAGTGAGCACATGCGATGGGAAAGGAGCCTGTTCCGACAAATGGGTCGTAGAATAGCTTGCCAGGAGCAGCCAGAGCTATGTTGGCCGTGACTAGTGCGAGCTCCGAATCCATGCTGGTTGTTGAGATATAGCCCCTCTTCTTCAAGTCAAACCGAACCAGAATGTCACGGGATGAGTTGCCAACATGGCGGGAAAGATACATGGTCGTGGGTTCTGGAACGTTCAGAGGAACACTGTCATAAGGCCACATCTCGAAAATGGTGAATAAGTTGTCGGGATTAGACATCTTGACAGGCCCAGTCCATCCAAGAAATCGGAAGGAGTTGATGAGTTCAAGTCGCTTCTTCGCAGAACGAGTCCCTTGGTAGGGATCAACGTCAAATTTGAATGACTTTCCGAGATAGCTATCCCAGATGTGAGATGTGTTTGTCTTGACTGATTCGTGAAGTTCATCTAGGGTGCTTCCTTTGCCCCAGAGCTCATGTATAGACTGGATGAGGATGGATCTCTTAGCCAGGCGTTGAGCGGTCTCGACTGAAGCCAGTTGTACGATACAAAAGGGGGACTATCTTTAGTAAGTCTCTGCACGCATGCATTGAGTAGGATAACGGACATCTTGACTATAGTCGACTATTTTCATTTCCAAGCCCTCAATCAGGGCCAGCGCCTCGATTTCGGGGACTCGAAAGGTCTCATGCGCCTGCGCAAATTTGATCAAGAATTCCATGTTGGATTTGGTCTCGAGTTGTCGCCGAGTCTGATAAGAAGATGACTTGATTAGTAGCTTTGTGGTAAAGATGTGAAGGTGGGAGGGCAAATTGTTATAACGTTTGCTGATTGAGAAACCGCTTTTTGCGGCAGCACTAACCCCCCAGATCACAATCTCTGAAATTGCGTCTCCACGAATACGACGGTAAAAACTCCGAAATCTATCTCAAACGTGTTGATTCTATGCCACAACAAAGTACAAAATGCAAAGTTCGTCTTTATTAGTTCAAATGTTGTGGGGGAAAATTCACCGAAAAAGACCCGGCTAAAATCCAAACCGACGCCCTAGTATCACCCAAGCACTATCTGTTCCCGACTTACACCATTCAGGTACTTGAATCAGCAATCCCTATTTATTGA